>JAIPRM010008063.1:1348-16361 GCA_025469315.1 Stegophylla sp. TES_Ste_2020
CAAGGATTAATATCAGTGGCAAAAAGAGTAAATTTATGAAAACAGATAACTTTTAATGACTTACCATTGTTAGATAATATATCTTGCGATGGTAATGGTGGCACCTGTTGTTGTGACAGCACCAGTGGTCGTAGTGATGGCTGCGGCTTGACATTCCTACGCGGGTTTGTAACAGACCTTCTCCTACTTAAAGTCCTATTTTTATCTGTAAAAAATAAATAAATAAATGTTAATTACAATTTAATGTTAATTTATATTAGTTTAAAATGAATTAATATTTTTTAAATTAACTTATATTATATTAGTACACTTTATTACATTATTTTAGTAATTTTCATTGAAGACTGGAATTGGAGTTTATCATGGGTAAAATTGTATGTCAATATTCTTAAGAAATTATTTCATACACTTTTACAATATAATGATATTAACACTTGAGAAGACACATAAACAATTATACATTACAATTAATTGATGTTTATATAAATAAATGAAGATTCTAATATGGAATTAAATACATTTTTCTACACACAACATTATAAAACTAATATATTTTTTGACAAATAAAAAGATATCGGATAAAAAGAGAAACTTACTTAAAATCGAGTAATTTAACTTTCCAAGGATTAATATCAGTGGCAAAAAGAGTAAATTTATGAAAACAGATAACTTTTAATGACTTACCATTGTTAGATAATATATCTTGCGATGGTAATGGTGGCACCTGTTGTTGTGACAGCACCAGTGTTCGTAGTGATGGCTGTGGCTTGACATTCCTACGCGGGTTTGTAACAGACCTTCTCCTACTTGAAGTCCTATTTTTATCTGTAAAAAATAAATAAATAAATAAATAAATGTTAATTACAATTTAATGTTAATTTATATTAGTTTAATATGAATTAATATTTTTTAAATTAACTTATATTATATTAGTACACTTTATTACATTATTTTAGTAATTTTCATTGAAAACTGGAATTGGAGTTTACCATGGGTAAAATTGTTTGTCAATATTCTTAAGAAATTATTTCATACACTTTTACAATATATTGATACGTATATATAACAGACCTTCTCCTACTTGAAATATAATTTTGATTTGTAGAAAAAAAAAAAAATAGAAATTTATATCAATACTAGTCAGTGGCATATCTGTAAGAGGCATGTGCCTCTTCTGAGAACCGTATTATGAGTGCATAATACATATAATATGTAACGTTATAATATGTGTGAATTGTTATTTAATTTTATATTTATTCTTAAACTTATTTCAATAATGCTCAATTATGAAAATGTCAACATTTATACATGCATGTTGTTGTTTATTATTTCTGTAGATATTTCATACATATTCTAAGGAAATTATTCAAAATTTCTGCTGTTTTCCGAACATGGTCTTATTGGTTAGTTGAAAAATTATGATAACAATGTCATAGATATCTCAATGGGTTAACGTAACATATATTTCTGGTTTTAACGTAAAATTGTAGTAAATATTTAACAACCATTTTATTTTATCTCACTTTTATTAAATCGAATTAACTAAAGTATTGATTTCAATAATTAAAAAGACAGATATACTTCGCACGATTTGTGGGATTCTCTTGACGGGTGTATTGAATTTTAAAGAAACGATAAATTATTTCTTCAATAAAATGATTCTGAACGAGGTAAGTTAGTAATATAAAAAATAAATGAAAAAAAAAATGTCAGAAAAATGTCCAACATTTTTTTTTCACATTTTCAAAATCTTTTAGCGCCAAAATATTTTTTATATGATTTTCTATCTATGTTTAAATTTTCATAAAATTCGGATCAAAAAATAATAGTTTTCGAGTCGTTTTTGTCAAATTTAGGGTAGATTTTTACAAAAAAAAAAAAATTGAAGAATTAAAAAATTCATAAAATGACCTCTTTAAAGTACAATCTAGAGACGAATCTGGTTTCAAAAGTTACTGATCGAAACTTTTGAAAAAGTTATATCTATACGAAAAGTTGTATACAGAAAAAAAATATATAAATAAATAAACATTATTATAAAAACTCTAGCTTTTTCACTTCGTTCAGAATCTAAAATAAACATCATTGTAAAAACACTAGCTTCTTCCCTTTGTTCAGAATCTAAAAGTTGGACATCCTTTACACCATGGGTTTTCTTCGGTCTATGGTTGCGATTATTTTAATGGGTGTATTGAACTTTAAAAAATAATGTAATAATTTTTTCAATAAAACAATTTCGAGTAGAACTTTCAGTTTATAAAAGATAATTTTCCTTAAAAATTATAAAATTTAATTAATTTTTCTCAGCTGATTTTATATCCTACTATTACTGAAAACGGGAAATTAAAAATGATTTCATTAAACAAAAATTATAAAAAATGTTTTTATCGCATTTGAAAAAAATGAAGAAAAATCATATTTTCTCTCACCAATATATTTTTCATATTATTGTCCATTTATATTTAAATTTTCATAAAGTTTGGAATTAAAAAATAAAAAAAAATTAAAGCAGTTTTTATTTAATTTTGTGCAGTTTACTACATTTTGAAGAAACTATTGAGAACTTCAAAAAATGACCTTCCAAATGTACCTTTTTTGAATAAAATTCTGAATCAAAATTAGCTAGTCAAAACTTTTGGATACCTACCTATATCTATACAATAATGTGTTATAACACATAAAAATAAAAATAATCATCATAGTAAAAACACTAGCTTTTTTGCTTCACTCGGAATTTAATATCAACTTTTTCTAATATGAATGATTGTTACATAATAATTTACCAATAGATTTTTGGCTTTGTTCTTCTTTTCTTTTCTTAGCTTTAACTTCCACTTTTTCTGCATCTAATGAACGCTTTAAATTAGCTGATTTCTCAGCTGACTTCTTTGATGAAGGCATAGTATTGGTCTCATTGCTTAAATTGATTTTTCTCGATTTCTTTTTTTTTAAATTTATAATTATCATCTTAGATGGCTGAGAAGTCTTCTTGGATTTTTGTTTCGTTTGAGCCTCGACTGTATTTCTATTATTGAAAAAAATAAAAAATACGACCACAAACATTATAATATATTATTTAACTACTTGGGTATTAATTCAAAACTTACGTAGAGTTGCTCACGTTCGTGTTTACTCTTTTCTTATTACTCATTGTTGAGCAGACGAACTCTTAATTTTGCCGTTAATCGCTGTTTGCAGCAACTGCAAACAAAAAAAGGTAATATTAGTAATCAATATTAATAGGTATAAAAAATACGAAAATTTTTAAAATAAAAAATTTATAAACTTCAATACACAACGTTTTAAATATTAACCTTAATATTCAATAAACAAAATAATAAGGAAAATTAGTACGAATTCTGAACGAAATAAGTTAATAATATAAAAATTAAATGAGAAAAAAAATTTTTAGAAAAGTGTCCAAAATTTTCTTTTCACATTTTCAAAATTTTCTTCTACCAAAATCTTAATTATATGATTTTCTATCTATGTTTAAATTTTCATATAATTCAGATCAAAAAATGATGGTTTCTGAGTCGTTTTTGTCAAACGTTGTGTAGTTTTTTCCAAAAAAGTAATTGAAGAATTGAGAAATTCAAAAAATGTCCTCTCTCTAAAGTGCAATCTAGAGGCAAATCCGGTTTCAAAAAGTTATTAATTGAAAATTTTGGACAATTATTTCCATACGAAACGTTGTACACAGAAAAAAAAATAAATAAAAAATAAACATCATTGTAAAAACACTAGCTTCTTCACTTCGTTCAGAATCTAAAATGGATTACTCTTAGTAGGTGTATTGCATTTTAAAATAAAATAAAAGTAATGATAAATATAAATACAAATAAAATGTTCTAATAAAATTTTAAATGATAGGTACCTATTATATATCTAATGTGGATAAACGGATATTTTCCTCTGTTGCATTCCCCCTCACTGAGTACTATGTGGACATATATTTACAAGTTCAAATTAATTAAAAACAAGATAAGTTTGGTCTTTTAATACAGATAACCATTACATCTTATACATTAAATTATTTGTGTTCTCTATACTATGAAAATCACTAATTATTATTTTGTTTTACTTGTAAGTTATTTTTGATTTATTAATGATTATTGTTAAACGGCTTTTTTTTTTTTACAAATTGTAACACATAAGTACCTCTATTCTTTTTTTTTCAAATAAGTGACACAATAAGAACAAATCATAATAATAGAATATGGATAGATAAATAAATGTAGCATGATACACCAAATAAAAAAATTTATTTAAGATAAAAAAATAAAAAAAAAACAGATTGTGGCCTTTAGTATAGAAATTTTTTACTGAAGAGTTATAACTGTCTAAACATAATAGAACGCCAATTATTATTTATCAGGACTAATATTAAGGTCAAGGATGGATATGCTATGCAAATGTTAGGATAGTTAAAAATATGTAAAACATTAAAACATTTTTTATACTAATAGATATTTAATATTTATAAAATTATTATGTGAAAATTAAATGTACATACAACGCTTTAAAGAAGAATGAAATTTAAGTCTGTTTTATTCCTGATATTTTCTTTAAATGATAAATCGGGAATGACGAAATATGTTAAAAGTTTTAAAATCTATCAATAGAACTATTTTCTTTTTGTACGTTCAGATAATTGGATATATCTTCACTTCATTCAGAATCTAAAAAATGTTAGAAAAATGTCCAAATTTTTTTTTTCACATTTTCAAAATTTTCTTGTGCCAAAATCCTTCTCATATTATTTTAAAATTTTCATATAGTTCGGATCAAAAAATTATGGTTTTCGAGTCGTTTTTATCAAATTTTGGGTACTAAAAAATGACTTATCTAAAATACAATCTAGAGACAAATTCGGTTTTAAAAAGTTATTGATCGAAACTTTTGGACAAGTTTTTCTATACTAAAAGATGTACACAGAAAAAAAAAATACAAAAAAAAATAATAATAAAAAAAACATCATTGTAAAAACATTAGCTTCTTCACTTCGTTCAAAATCTAAAATAGTGGAATGTGTCCATACTTCATACTATACATGGGCGTGCGGAAAAAAAACCGTGGAAAAAAATAACAAGAAACAAAAAACTAAAAAATAAAAACCAAAAGAAAAAAACTATGAAAATAAAAACCAAATTTTATATTTTGCTATAGGTATTTTGCCGGTTGTATAATAAAGAATAAAAAGTAAAGTAATGTAAAGCAAAGTAAAGTATAGACAAGAAAGTCGGACATATTTCGCACCACGGATATTCTTCGCTTTTTGAGTCAGATACCTATTGAAGGCTGTGTATAATTAAAAAAAAACGATAAATCATTTCTTCAATAAGACAATTTTGAACGAAAAGAGTTAATTTTTTAACTGCCACTTCTTACACAATAAGGTATCGATAACTGTTTTTATTTATATTCTATTTTAATGTTAAGATATTTATTTGTAAATTTCTATATAATTTATAAACTGACTTATTAATTTTTGTTCCCTATCATACAATAAGGTATCGATAACTTTCTATTTTATTTTATTTTTAGTCCATTTTATTGACAAAATATTTTTTTGTAATTTACTATATTATAATACCCAAAATAGGTATGACAATAGAAATTGATAGCAAAATATAAACATTTGGTTTTTATTTTCATGGTTTTTTTATTTTTTTTCATAGTCTTTTTTCCTTTGTTTTTTTTTTTTTTGTTTTGGATTTTATTTTCCTACAACCAATTATATCGTACAAATGGGCGGTTTGAGTTTGGGCGAACAGCCTTTTTACCCGTAGAATAGAAGTAATGTGTTTGGGCGAGTTATCTGAATTTCTTATAATGTGTTTGGGCGAGATAATATTTTTTTTTTATTTCTGAACTAGTTGTAAGTGGGACACCTTTCGGGTGAGATACAGGTGTGGGGAGGCTACTGTAAAAAATAATTGAAGAATAATTTTGAGTGAGATACTTTTCCGAGTGTGCTTAGAGACCGTGTGTTTGGCTGGTCCCTGCGGGCCCCGGCCTCCCTTAGATGGGCGAAGTCGCCTACGGCGTCTTATAGCGTTCGCTGTCTAGCAGACACCACCACATTTTTTTGGGATGATAACTTTATATATTATTGTAATCAAGGGGTATTCATGTCGAAATTTATAACGATAGGAATTTTAATTCTGTAGAGTGTGAATTTGAAATCAATGTAATGTATCATTATTTAGATTTTAATTAATTTACATTTTTATTAATTATATCTTTAAAACTGTTGAACAAATTACAAATTTAAAAAAAAATGTATTAACACTCGGAACAATTATATATAATTACAATTTACAATACACACATTTTAGTATTCATCTGTCATCAGTTCCATAATAATAATTAAATTCAAACAATTGTAAATTTTAATGCATGATAATTGAAATATAAATTAACTGTATTAGTAAATTAATTAATTAATTACTAATAAAGTTCATTTATATTTCAATTATTATTCAATAATCATGCATTACAATTAAAAATTTCTTGAATTTAATAATTATTATTGAACTGATGAATACTAAAATGTGTGTATTATTATTTATTATATTAATATTTAGTACATATATTTTTTTTAATTTGTAATTTTTGTATTTTTTTCAGTTGTTTTAAAGTTATAAATTATAATTAATAAAAGTGCTAATTACTAATGTAGTTCATTTATATATGAATATATTTGGGACTAATTTGTATTTTATTTTAAATATATAATATCAATATTCATAAAAATATTTTTAGTAATTTATACAGACAAATTTTTCAAGAAGTATTATACGTATAATACATAGGTATAATACAGTATAATACACACGTATAATACGTTTTATACATTAAAGTATTATACATACCCAAACCTGCGGCAATAACAATACGCATAATTAATATAGGCATAAAGATCTTTACAGTACACCAAACACAATTTATTTATTATTTATTATAATCGAAGTCGTTAGTAATCATTGGAGTTTGAAAAAAAATAAATACACACGATTTGATAAAAATATGATATAAAGTAAAGGTAGGTACACTAAACGTCGATTTTCGCATCGACGCCGACGACCGCGGAAAAAACGAAACAAAAAGTCGCGTGTCACAATAATGTAAAAATGAATGTGAGAAAAAAATAAGAAAAAACTGACGTCACGGGAGTCGGCCGCCGGAATCGGAGATGTCAGTCCTGAAAATTCGAGCGATTTAAACCGAAGCGATGACGGCGAGTATCGAACGTTCGGTGCGACACCGGTGCGGTTTTCGCGCACCGTCGCGACACCGTGATTAGGCGAGCACCGGAGACGATAACGCGACGAAACAGTTCTGGAATGCGATTGGTTGGAACTACGCGCGTCCTTGGAAAAAATTTTCATCTGCTCGCATCGGAAAAACGGGGCGAGGAAAAATCGGAATCGATCGAGAAATTCGTTCCGGGGGAGGTGTTCTCGGGAAGGAGACGAACGACGCGGAAAACGGTGAGGGGAATAAAACGAAACGGAAATCGGACGGAACGCCAAAGACGTCGGAAGAATTTTTTTTGTATAATAATTATAGATTTTGTGATCGGGATTATTATTTTTCGTATTTTATTTATCATATTTATCTTTAGATTAGAGATAATTAGTGAGTGAAGGTAGTGGGTCAACCTTAGATCATATACTATGGATGTAGCGGACAATGACTGATGTCGAACATATTTCAGGGCACTTGTATGAAGTGCAGTACGTATAAATAGGGCATTCAAAGCCACCGTCCACCGTCCACCGTCCAAACCGTCCGTCCGCTGCCCACCGTCCAAACCGTCCGCCGCCGCCTCCGCCTCTTTCGCCTCTCACCGACGCCGTAGTAGCTGATGTACCCCGCACCCCATTCCGCCATAGACCGCCCCCTTAGTAGTTGATGTACCCCGCACCATACCCCGTCAAAGTCCGCCACCTGGTGCCGCTCACAGGCGCATGCGCGATGCGTTACGCCACCTCACCCCCCCTTCGCACTCACCCACCATAGCCTGCCGCCGTAGGAGCTGATTACCTTCATCTTTTTAGAAGATAATCTAAGCAACATCCGAGTGGTACCATTAGTGAATTTTTATTTTTTCTCATTTTTACTTTATTCTTATTATTACAATGTATTTTAGATTCAAATACAAAATGAGATGTCTCGTATACAGCACGAGACATTTATACGATCAATGACCCAGCGGGACATACTAATTCAAGTGACTGGCGCGGAACCACACAGATCTGCATAGTTGGCTCCTTTTTGGAAATGATATATTTTTAAATATTTGGGGCGTTAGCGATGGTATTTGTTATTACTTGTTTATCATCATTGTTATTTTATACATAGAGAGAACTTAAAATTGTAAATATTAAATATATTCTTGTTTAAATATATATAACTTATATTTTAAAACTGTTTTCTTATTTTATTAGTATTGGTTTCTATAATGTTAAGATGGTATAAATTAGTTAATGATAATACGAAATCGATTTTTATAATGTTTACAAGTCGGATTATATATGTTAGTGCATTTGCACGTAGAGAGAATGTGCGTCTATATACACGTTTAAAGGTGCGTCAGTATGCCCTTTTGGTATAATTTTTCAGTATAAAATATTTTTATTCTGTCCGGTACGTACTCTTACCCGTATCAGCATTCCGTATCATATACATTTTATATGTCGTCTCAAAAAAAATCTGAATCATTAAAATTTTTAATTACACGCGCACACACATAAAAAAAAAACAATCCAATTTTAATCATACCCGCAGAATTCACCGGACAGTCCCAAGTCTGTCAGAATGAGAGAGAAAATGGATTGATAAAATACAGCATCCCAGGGTACTTATAAAAAATAAACAAAAAAAAAATGTCGCCCAAACGCGTGACGCCCCGTATAAATGCGTAGGTACCGCGCGTGTGTTTGTGCGTGTATTACACTGCATAGTCGCGTACATATAAATCCTGGTAAGTCGTAGGGTGAAGAAGGGGTAGGGGGGACAAAAGGAAAAAAAATGCCTAAAAAAATACTGACCTTTGCGTGTTCTAACACCACGACGGACGTTGCACACTACACAAGACAACCGTTGATGACGTCGGCGACGATGAATGACGCACAACGCGAGAGCGACCGCGTGAAACGAGTGCGCGAAACGATAACTATAATGTAATGTCGACGATGGCGAATAACGCGAAACGTAAGAGGGACCGCGTATAACCATGCGCGAAACACGACCAGCGAAAAACCCGACGAGACGACAACAAAATGAACAAAGAACTGATAGTGCAATACACGTAAGCTATAGGGACGCTCGTTTGTGTCAGTTATCGATTACTCTCTGGTGCAGTGGACGATTTAAAAAAAAAACTCACGAAAACGTTTAAAATATTATACTGTTCGACCGAAATTTCCCTTTCAAACGCTTAATTGAAATTTCTAAAACTATTATAATGTGTTATAGTCCTCAAATATCGTGTGTACTTTGATATGAATTATTATTTAGTAATACAGAAATCTTTTTTTTTTTTACTATTAATCGAAATTTTCACGAAATATTTATGACATTTCATCAACAGTATAATTCCCCACACATTATAACAATTTTAAGAAATTTCTCTTTGTCCCTTTTCTCCAAAAATGTTTTAGAAAAATTTCTCCGCGGCGAGAAAAGTTCCTGAGCGTCTGACTACAGCGACTGATGAAGGAGAGCTCGCCACCTTCCCCACAACACATCACAAAATGGCCGACCGGCTGCGGCAGTGATCATGCGCAGCACGTAGGTGTGCGGTAGAAAAAAGACACGCAGTAGGGTGGCAAGGTGTTCAAGACCGGCAGTATTGATCCGTGTCTGCCTGCTTTGTGTTTGTTCAGCGGTTGTGTAATGCGCAGTGTGCACGGTATTGCGAGTGCGTACAACTCCCTTCTAGTACAGGGTGATTTTTTAAGCGTGCTCACACCCATTTTCGGCCGTAAAAATGCAAAATTTGGGATTTTTTTTTCCACAATGTTCAAGTTACTATAAAACCAATATTTTCCATAACTCATTTTTTTTCATGTCACCTTAAGGGTGTCTCCTGTGGAGATACAAACTTTTCATTTTTCAAACGGCTACCCCCTATTTTAATTACGGAATTATATTCGGGTTATTTTTCTGTGAATTTTGATGTATTGAAATTAAAATTCGAACAAGTAGTTTTTGAATTATTCAAATTTAAATATTAAAGAAAATTGTCACTTGGGCACATATTATTTAGTTACGTACGTAGTTTGTAATTATTATAAATCTACTCTCAATTAACCTTTAATCAGAAATAATTAGTCAAAATGTTCATAGATATCATGTCGTGTGTACGAGATTAAATTTTACATTTACAAAATATTAATTAGTCAAGTCGTCTTATCTCATTTGCCTATTAAGAATAAATTAAAATATGTGCCCAAGTGACAATTTTCCTTAATATTTAAATTTGGATAATTCAAAAATTACTCGTTCAAATTTTAATTTCAATACATCAAAATTCACAGAAAAATAACCCGAATATAATTCCGTAATTAAAATAGGGGGTAGCCATTTGAAAAAAAGAAAGTTTGTATCTCCACAGGACACAGGAAAAATATTGGTTTTATAGTAACTTAAACATTCCGGAAAAAAAATCCCAAATTTCGCATTTTTACGGCCAAAAATAGGGGTGAACACGCTTAAAAAATCACCCTGTATATTACTATAACACATCGTGTACATTATTATGACCCTTCCAGTGTCCCCAGCGAGGCTTATAATAATTTCATGTACTCAGGCATCAGTTATAGTAGTAATCATGTTTTTGAAAAGGTGCTGCCAACATAATAACTGCATTGTATTAAAAGAGTGGTTTTCATTTTACGGCCATTTTTATTCATATTATCATAGACAATAATACTTATATTATCATTTATATAATATTAATATGTTACCGTCAGTATCGTAAATATAGGCAATAATAATATTGACTAGAAAATTCATATTATAATGCCCGAGTAAGTTAGACATTCGCTAAAATGATCACGTATTTTGGACATTGACTTGATACATATTATGTTAAAATTTAGAGGTACATTTGCTAGTCATTCTAACACTTCCAATCGTCTCTTAGTTAATGTTATATTAAATGATCAACAGTAGCATTACTTGTTTCAACTAGTGCTCGAATATGACATAAACATTCGTACTGTTTTTTACGAAAAGTCTAGGAAGATGAAAGTATAAAATGGGATGATTAAATTTTTACTCAAAAGATGCAAAATATAAAAATTGTGTTGTCTTGTCATCCAACTTTTTTGTACAGTTATCCATCATTAAATCGTACATGCAATATTGTAATCGTTGTGTTAAATATTATTAGTATTAAAATAAAAATGAATACATTTGAGATAACCAAACCGAGTAGTTTAAAACCATTGAAACCATTAGCTAGTTCTCAATCTCCAGTAAAGCCTTAACTTAAAGTAGGTATCTGAGTATATTGATTTTTTATTGTTTTTCAATATTCGAGAAATATAAATTATATTCTATAGCGTGTTCAGCAGAAAAATTTGCTCTATCAACGATAAACAGTTGTAAGCGACTATATTACTAGAAATGGTTAATTTTTGCTTTATAACTGTATAAGTTTTGGCATAAACGCCAGCAATTAAATTTGTTGACAATGTATATGACATAATTGAGAACAAAGATAGAAGTTAAGCGAAAATTTGTGTAAACGACCAAGTTGAGAAACATAAGATTTAGTTTCTAAAAAAATCAGTCCTCTATTCAAAAATATACTTTCTAATAATCAACATGGCTTTCGAGTAAAACGTTCAACTAATACTAATTTAATTTCTTTCTATCAATTTATTTTAAACTACATAGATAATGGACACCAAGCAGATGTTATTTATACAGATATTTCAAAAGCATTTCTATTGGAATTAGTAATCCCTTATTATCATGGTTTACATCACTTATTACGAATAGAATCCAAATAGTCAAATACAAAAATTATTTTTCATCTCTTATTCATATTTCATCTGGTGTTCCCCAAGGGTCTCACCTATCTCCACTATTATTCAATATATTTTTAAACGATATGAATTCCAATTTATATTTCACAAAATAATACTCTTTTGCGGATGACTGTAAATTTGTTGGAAGAATTAAATCTATGGACGACACAAAATTACTTTAATTAGATACTGATGAAATTGTAAATTGGTGTTCTAATAATGATATTAATTTAAACATATAAAAATGTAACTTCATTTCATCGTAAAAAAAATCCAATATATTATCTTTATATAATATCTCTAATAAAATATTTATATCAATGATTTAGGAATTATTTTTGAGCCAAAATTAACATTTAATTTACATATTTCAAAAATTATAAATAAAGCTGCAAGTAGATTAGGTTTTATTAGAAGTCACTGCAACGACTTTAACAATCCTATCACTCTAAAATCCATATATTGTTCAATAGTTGGATCGTGTTTAGCTTATAATTCCACTCTTTGGTCACCATGTCAATTAGGCTTAATTAATGAAATAGAGGCTGTTCAAAATAGATTTTTACGATTTGTTTCCGTGAAATGTAAAATATATAGAGAACCACATACATCTTATAACCTTTGCTTAATATTTTACACTTAGATTCTTTAGAAAAAAGAAGAAAGAAATTAGATCTAATTTTTCTATACAAACTACTGAATAATTTGATTGATAATCCTGAATTATTGTCCATGATTAATATAAAAGTAGGTACCATTTTGTAAATTAAGATGTGTAGAGTTATTTTATTTACCTTCAGTATCAACCAACTTAATGTCAAATTCACCATAAAATAAATCGTATTATGAAATTAGCTAATATATAATTATAATATAGATGTATCTGTGAATTATATTTGTGAATTTAAAAGAAATATTGATATAGTTATTAAGTGATATAATATTGTATAAAAAACTATATTGTTATGACTATATTGTTGGACTTCTCGTCTGTATGAATTAAATAAATAAATAAATAAGCGATAAAGGCGAAAATCGTTGTAAATGACATGAATGTGTGACTGTAAGGCACGTGTTTAAATTTTCAACTCTTTCTTTTTTATCGAAAGTTGGTATACAACTTCAGTTGGTACATAATTCAGTACTATAAAAAAATTAAATTATTTTATATGAGCTTATTCGAGATCAAATTATCCAAATCTTAAAACAAAAATTACTATAATTCATCAAATATTACATTTTTAAAACATTTTTTTGTGTTCCTAAAAAAATTTAAAAATGTTTCTTAATAGGTATGCACTTTTACCTATTAAGGCTCGATATTATGTTGTATTATCATATTTATGTTTGAGATTTGAAACCAACATGTGATTTTTATTTTACAGCAAGTATATAAAAATATTACGTTAAAATTATATTAAATATGTATACGATGTTATAATATGTAAGTTTTGAGTACAAACACAAAAAATGAAATAATAATTGTTATTCTGGTCGAATTTCTACTATATTACAAAGCAGATTTAGTGATTCAGCTGTATTATACATAAAATTAGGATTTTCAAAAAAATGTCAATGATATTCTGAAAAAATTTTCATCTAAAAATAGGTGTATTCAATTGTAAAATACATTTTCTTTTCTTAAAATGTTTGTTTCCGAGCCTTTTTTGTCAAATTTTGGATAGTTCTTCCCAAAAAATAAATTGAAGAATTAAAATATTCAAAAAATTACCTCATTAAAGTACCAACGAGAGGAAAATTCAGTTCCAAAAAATTGCTGATAAAGACTTTTAGATAAATATTTCTAAAAGAAAAAGAGTATTCATAAAAAAAAATGAATAAAAATAAAAAATAAAAAAAGTTTGTACTTTGCTCGTCGTGATATTCTTCGCACGTCGGGTCGGATATTTTTGACGGGTGTATTTAATTTTAAAGAAACGATAAATCATTTCATCAATAAAATGATTCTGAATGGAGCTTCAAATAATACACAACAATAATCATAATAAGTTTTGAAGAAATGAACTTAAATGTTGAATTATTGATTATTTTGTTACATACAACATTTACAAAAACGGAAACTGATTTTCAAATATTCACATACACCTCTAATGAATACACCATAGATAATTTCAAATTACAATAAAATATAAGCATCATGATAAAATAAAATAAAATAAAATAAAGCGGCTATAATTATTATCGTAAAGCAACATTTATGCACTGTAACATAATTTTTACTAATGTTTATCGAGGCGTAAGTCACGGTTAAAAAAATGCAAAATTTCGAAATACCTACCAGAATTGATTCGTTCTCGGCACCATCAAAATATGGAAGGTATATTTTCTATCCATTGCGACACACTAATATTGTTGAACTATGGGTTGAAATAGTAGGTATTTATTATAATAACCAAAAATATTTAACTATCAAAATAGAATAAAATAATTAGAAAATTATTGATGCACGTAGATTTTAATTCACACCATCGTATTCAGCGTCGAAAAATACATAAGATGACGATAAAACGTTATTAACCTTTTGAATTTTTATAAACTATGATTATCTCATAATATAATATTTTGTCTGTACTTTCTCCGACTTTTTTTTTTCAATCAAACTCTTGTAAATGTTTAATTATTCTTCCGTAAGAAATTTTATTACACCAAAATATTCGCAATGAAAATTGCTTGAATTTTATATAAAAAATTAATCAATATAATTGATCACTTATTATTTTCCTGTTACCAATTTGTTGGGATTTATTAATATAAATAAATAACTCTTAAATCCAATATATGTTTATACGTCTATAGTATTTTATTATTAACATTTAAAAAAAAGCGGACATACTTCGCACGATGGGTGTACTTCGCACGATGGGTGTACTTCGCACGACAGGTGGTATTCTCTTGACGGGCGTATTATATTTTAAAGAAACGATAAATCATTTCTTCAGTAA
>JAIPRM010008065.1:0-16358 GCA_025469315.1 Stegophylla sp. TES_Ste_2020
GTACGTTTTAGTTCATATAATTCCGGGTCTGATATTTTTTTTTTCTTATATTATTAACTTCCTTCGTTCAGAATCGTTTTACTGAAGAAATGATTTATCGTTTCTATAAAATTTAATATGCTCGTCAAGAGAATACCACCTGTCGTGCGAAGTACACCCATCGTGCGAAGTATGTCTGGCTTTTTTTACTTTGACGGCGCGCGGCGTATATGTACTGACTAAGATAGTCTATTAATTATGCTGCATTTGCTCCGATTTTAATACGTCCGTGGTATCGACTATTGTATATATTTTAAATATCATAAAAAAAAGGTAAATAAATGTTTAAATTTAGGGGTCAACAAATTATATGTACCCAGGGCATCAAATCTCTAAATACGCCACTGGAGATAGGTTATGCTCAAATTGAAAAGGAATTATTAGCAGTAACCTTTTCTTGTCAAAAACTTCATAATTATATTTATGGTAATGATAATATTATAATTTATACTGATCATCAACCTTTAGTTAGCATTATAAAAAAAGGTTTAGATAAAATACAAAATAATAGAATTAAAAGATTGAGGATGAAATTGTTTATGTATAAATTTGATCTAGTGTATTTACCTAGAAAATTTATGTGCATAGCTGATCGGCTAAGTCGAAATTTTAGTAAAAGTAATGAGGTGAAGGATGATGAAAGCATGAATGATTTAATCCATACAATAAAGGTAGGGGAAATTAAGTTCAGTGAAGATAAAATTAAAGAGTATAAAAAGAATATGCTAGTAGATGAAACTTTAAAAATGGTAGCTGCATATTATAAAAAAGCGGACAACTTCGCACGATGGGTGTACTTTGCACGACGGGTGGTATTCTTTTGACGGGCGTATTAAATTTTAAAGAAACGATAAATCATTTCTTCAGTAAAACGATTCTGTACGAAGGAAGTTAATAATATAAGTAAAAAAAAATGCAAAAATTTGGAGTACCGGGCTGGAATCGCGCACTAAGCCGGTTCCATTACCACTAGGCCGCAACACATAACTCGACTATGTAGATGAATTATATATATATATATATATAGTTTATATATATGGTATGTGGTATATATATTGTAATATGTGACAACTGTTGTGGCCTTAAGAAATGTATTTGGGCGGCAGTCCAAAAGCCACACCGTAATTACCACCGGCTTGTATGAGTTGTATGGTATTAAAGTTAGAATCGAAAAATACATAAGATAAGATAAGCGAATAACAATACTCACCTTTTATGTGGTCTTTATCTAGAAATATCATAATAAAATTTGTCCGTACTTTCTTCGATTTATTTTCAGTCTAACCCTTGTAAAATGTTTGATTCTTTGTCTTTAAGAAATTTTATTACACCAAAATATTTGCAATGAAATTTTTTATTTAGGCACCAAATTTCAAATTAATCGGTTAAGCCAATTTTCTTATATGTACGTTAAAGTGTGAAATTTTAGGCAAATCTAACATATTTCGTCTAATTTCGGATTGAAAATTGAAAATGGGTTCGACCGATTGTTTTGAAATTTAGTGGAGGTAGAGAATTTTATTGTAAATATATTGGTGCAATAAAATTTCTTACAGACAAAGAATTAAAAATTTTACATGGGTAAGGCTGAAAAAAAATCGAAAAAAGTATGGATAAATTTATTGTGTATTTTATTTCTAGATAACGGACTCTAAAAGGTAGATATTGTTATTCGTTTATCTTATCCTACGTATTTTTCGACGCTAAATTTAATACGATACAAGTCGGTAATTACGATGTAGCATTTGACTGCTGCCCAAATACATTTCTTAAAGCCGCTACGCCTCATCAGTTATCACAGATTACATGGACTGCCATATATATGTTACGCCGAATTCGGCAACGCAAACACATAAACACACAATATTCAGTTACCTACTCAACGTTATAACTCGACTTGACTCGAAAAAAATTATATTATAATAAAAGTAAAAGAATTTTATAGTACATATCTATTATTATAAATTAGTAATTTATAAATGAAATAGGTATTTCATAAAAAATAATGTATAATAATTTGTTTAAATCTTATAACTGAAAAAATCATTGTCATCAATAAAAATTGAACAAATTTTAACGAGTATTTCTTAATTTCACTCGAAATAAAATTTTAAATTGAGTATTATTTACTCTTATTGGTTACAAGTATCAGAATATAAATAGTTACAGCAAAATCGCCTTTTTTTTACTTTTTTTAAAAATGGTCCATGGTAAATGAACGTCTATAATAATAAATGTATAATATTACATCTCGATGAAAAAAAACTCCAAGGAGGGGGCGATCCACCCATCGCCCTCCCCTCAAATACGCCACTGCATGTATATACAAACACTTGCTCACATACGTATATGTAACAAACTATTAAATAATCGACGTGCTCCCACTCGCTTTATACTACTTCATAATGATATTATAACATGCTTTGACTACTTTCATTTTTTTCTTCCACTGCTTCCACCAAACTCACACTCACTTTACACATTCACCGCGCTGGACAATCGTCGTGACGGCTAAAATATCGATTGACTGCAGTCTTTTACTCATACTCGATGCACCGGACGTCACTCTCGGACACATAATTATAAAAATAGGTTTTCGATCACGTTAAAATACATACACAATACTTACACGCATACACAAATACATGCACTCGTATATATGTATGTTTAAGCTCATGATTGCAAAACTATAGCATATTAATATACGAAAATACGCGTATATAAAAATCGCCGGCACCACTGCTGATTTTGGAACGTCGTATCTGTCGTGCATGTGTGCGCGTGCACGCGCTCGTGTGCAAGTGCCATCCATGTGATCTAAATTGTTGTTGTTATTTTTAATTTTATTATTATTATTTCCAACGTAGTTATAATAATCACAAATACACAAATTGACGTGTGCCGTGTAAACTTATCTGTACGAGTCCTCAACTTAAGGTTACCAGAGTGACGACTCGAGAAAAAAGGACTGTAGCTTCCGGTGTCAAACTTCTTTGTTGCCGTATCAATAGCGTTGTCGTCACAAAAATACTGAACGTGCCAGAGATTATAACGTAGGTACGTATGTTATTTTGATAATATTTATTTGTGTTCCAACATCAGTACTTCTTAAAAATCGTAGTCTTATTATAACCCTCATCTAAATTCAACCCAAATAGGCCACACACGAATACCCTCGTTCTATAATTAGTCCTATTTGTTTTATATTCTTAGTGAAGCGAAAAATGTATTCGTTTTATAATATAGTTTGGGGATTAAAAGTAGTCCAAAAGTGTTATTTAGCATCTATTTCTATAGAAAGGAAATTTTGTACTTCAGAGAAATAATTTTTTTGAAATTCTTAATATATTTTTAAGCGTAAAAAAAAAAAAGAAAAAAAGAAAAAAAAGCCGGACATACTTCGCACGATGGGTGTACTGTGTACTTCGCACGACGGGTGGTATTCTCTTGACGGGCGTATTAAATTTTAAAGAAACGCTAAATCATTTCTTCAGTAAAACGATTCTGAACGAAGGATGTTAATAATATAAGAAAAAAAAAATTTTCAAAAAATATCCAAAATTTTTTTTCACATTTTCAAAATTTTCTTGCGCTAAAATCTTTTTTATAGGATTTTCTATCTATGTTTAAATTTTTATAAAATTCTGATAAAAAAATGATGGTTTTCGATTCGTTTTTGTCAAATTTTGGGTAGTTTTTTCCTAAAAAAAAATTGAAGAATTGAGAAATTCAAAAAATGACCTCTTCAAAGTACATTCAAGAGGCAAATCCGGTTTCAAAAAGTTATTGATCGAAACTTTTGGACAAGTATTTCTATACGAAAAGTTGTACACAGAAAAAAAAAAATAAACATCATTGTAAAAACACTAGCTTCTTCACTTCATTCAGAATTTAAAATTAAAAAAAATTTAATCAAAAATTATAAAATATGTCATTAATTTTTATTAATAAAACGTAACTAAAAAAAAATAAAATAAAAATGGTGCTAGGTATTCGAAATTTTTGCCAATATTGCCAAGAATATTCTTATACAAATCGAGTTTAAAATCTTAACTTATAACAAAACTTAAATAATTACTAATTTCATATATAATATTTCACGGTATTATAATTTAAAATACTGGGTATACCTTATCTGTAAATGATATGGAACAATAATTAATCATATAGCCCGGTAGATCCGTAGTTGACCATTATTTTATTATTTGAAATAGTAATTATCTAACTCTAAAGAAAGAGGTTTGGGGGACTTTCGATTATTCTTAACTTTTAAGTGAAGTCAACTGGTACAACTGTACAAGATTTAAGAAAAATACTGCGGTAATTACTACGAATCGGTGAATGGATCATTCTTGTGCAGCACATGTAAATATATTTGTGCGGGTAGAAATCTATAATCATAGTGATGTAATGACCACATTATATCAAGTGTTGAGTGTTTTAAATAAAAAAATGAAAAATGACATGCAAGACTTCCTATTCCCGTTGTCAAACGAATAATTAGTAGGTAACTACTAGAAATACTTATAAATCACGGCTAACCCGTTTGACCACTGTTAAGATTCGATACATACGACGGTTCGTGATTATTTGTTTAAAAAAAAAAGAAACTTGTTGAACAAGACAACGTAAGTAATATACGTAAATTGTGGAGTACAACTTTTTTTTTATTTCTCCTAATCGCGAGCTCGTTACGTGATTTTAATTTGTGGCTTGATTATGCACTTGCCACACAAAATGACTGTTCAACAAGTTTAAGTCTTTGTTATTAGCTGTATGACCTATAGTAATAAAATATAACATTTAGCCATGTAAATATATAAAATGCGTTGGCAAAAACAATATCGCAAAGAATTCGAATCAGTTTCCACAATGTCAGTAATATCACGACGACTAAGGCTTAGGAAATGTTGTTTCCTGATTTATACATTTTTGTATGTTTATTATACGTTTATTATTATTTTTATATATATTCATATAGTGTACATAATACATATTAAATTAGCAATAAAGTGTATAATGTTGAAATTCCATAATAAAATGTCTAGGCATTTTATATAATGTCTAGCCTTTTTTGGTGAAGTATATAATGTATTATTTAATTTAATTAATTTCCTAGGAAAAATATAAAATCACTAGGCGTTGAATAAATCAGCGGTTTCCAGCCGAATTTACATGAGATACAGTGACGCCGAACGCTAATACCTAGTGTTGCGACTGCAACACATTTTGGGGGTAGATGCCTAGGTGGATATGGTACTTTAGTACTTTGACTTGGACTGGGGTTTAGGATAATATAATAATAACAGTTATAATGCGTAATGTCTAATAATAATTTAGGTATGGATTCGCAAGAGACAAGAATATAGGTACATTATAAACGAATAAACGATAATAATGCTTGTTATTTTTATAATATAATATAAAGTATAATTTATATTTATCAGAAAAATATTATTGATTATAAATAGTATTTTTATAATTTTGTATAAATAGTATTTTATAGTAAATGATAATATGTTTCAGTAATGTAGACCTGTACGTGGCCTCAAATTAATTGACGAAAGTTATTTTAATCACGCAATGGAAATTATATTATACTATGACTTGAAACTAATTAGGAATCAAAATTATTCTGTGGTTCTACCGGTTGTAATATGATTTTACTATATAGGATAAAAATACAACTTTGTAGGTAATGCAAATAAATCGCTTTCTATTCAAAGGTATATTTTGATAATTTAATATTTCAAATTTATATTCCAGAAAATAAATTAACATTTAGTATAAATGGTAGGTACTAAAATTAAAAGTGGCCTCAAATCAGTCACGAAAAATCGGAAAAAAATTAGAAGGAGGTGGGGGGGTAAACTCCCAAAAATATTGGTGGTGGGTGTATAAAGATTAGTGACTATGCTACATAACTTGGTATGAACTTCGGCGTCACTGATGAGATGATCAAAAAGTGTACGCGAAAATTAATGGGTAATTGTGGAAAAAGACGAATTTGGTTTATTTAAACGGTTTATTTTGAAAGTATGTAATTTGTGTTATTAAAGTAGAAAAGCTTCTGTTACACAAATAAAAACTGAGCCATCGACTTATTTTATCTATACAATATATAGATTATAGATTATAGAAGGTAAATTTTATATAAATATATGTGGCAGTAATGTTATGCCATCAAATTTGTCCGGTCAAACGCGTTTGTAATTAAATTACAAGACTTAATATTGTCATTTTAGATTCTGAGCTGAGTGAAGATTATTATTTTACAATGATGTTTATTTTTTTTTATTTCTTAATTTTTTTCTTTTTGAAAACACTTTTTTGTATCGAAATACTTGTCAAAAATTTCGATTAGTAACTTTATAGGTTCAAAATTACACATGGCATTTTAAACAGGTAATTTTTCAATTACTCAGTACTTTTTTCATAAACGAAGAAAATCTTTTGAAAAATTGACAAAATATATGTTGGAGTAATTTGCTATTACTGGAATTTTCATAAAATTGAAGATTGTTTTTTAACATAATTTCAAAAATAATGTAGTTACAAACTTGAAACTTTCACCTACTAAAAATGGTCACGAGAATATTTCACAAAAATGAAAAAATTATATGTATTCTACAAAGGTATGATTGTAAAAAAATTGGAGAAAGTACGGACAAATATATTTCTAGTTTATGAACACTTAAGAAAGCTGATAATGTTTTATCGCTATCTTATTTATTTTTCAACGCTGAATACGATGGTGTGAATTAAAATCTACGTGCATCAATTATAGTTTTCTAATTATTCTGTTTTGAAAATTCAATATTTTCGGTTATTATATGAAAAACCTACTATTTTAACCGATTTCAACACCGTAATTGTGGCATAGTGGTTAAGGCATCGAATTAGATTGCGACGGTACTGAGTTTGAATCTTACCCGGTGAATGAATATTTTGCACTTTTTTCAACCGTGACTGACCAGAGGTAACACGATAAAAATTAGTACTAATTATGTTATAGTGCATTAATATTGATTTACGATAATTAGAGTCGCTTTATTTTATTTTGTTATGGTGTTTTTATTTTATTGTAGTTTGAAATTATTTATGGAGTATTCATTAGGTGTAAGTGAATATATGAAAATTCATTTTTCGTTTTAATAAATAAATAAAATAATTTTTAGTTTAATGTTTAAGTTCAATTCTTCAAAACTGATAATTATTATTGTGTATTAGTTTAAGCTCCACTCAGAATCATTTTTTTTTTTAAGAAAATATGATTTAATTTTTCTTTAAAATTCAACACGTCCAACAAGAGTATCCCACCTGAGGTGCGAAATATACACTTATTTTATTTATACATTTTAAGAGTAGTTACGTGAAACGTTTAAAAGATATAATGGTTGATGAGGGGTAAAATGTAGAAAAATTGTAATAAATTGTGATAATGTTTAATTTTTAACTTTTACCTTTGTAACCATAAATAAAAACAACATACCTATTTGAAATAATAAATATTTAAATACATAAATCATTAATCTATTAATCTTTCACTACACTACACATATACTTACTATATAGTTCGGTAGATAACCGTGCTCTATAGTTATATCCTACAATATGACGAGTATGTTTTTTTTTCAGTTTTATTTCAGTTCATATTATGTTCATTTATTGTCTTATGTTAATAATCGAGTGCGTATTATGAAAGAACTTTTTAGTATGAAATATTAACATGTTAAGGTTGTTAAAAATAATGTGTTCTTAACAGATGAACGTTATAATCAACTCATAAAAAATGTTTCGAGCATAAAATTAAATGAAAAAAAAGATCCTCTTGAGTCGTGATAACTCATTATTAAATAAATACGATGATTTGGCTATCTATTACAGCAATAAATTAATTTATCCAATCAAAAATAAAATCAATTTAATACTGTGTATTGTAAATTAATTGCTTAAGATTTGTTATTCTATAGAATACCTAGAGTTCTTACAGAATTCCTTGGTAATTTATTAAACTAAATAACATATTACATACTTTTAGGAGAAATGCTAGGCATTATATAAAATGCATAGGTATTATAAAATACCAAAATCATGCACTTTGCCTTTTATATAATACATATGTCTAACGGCTTTGAAAATTCTCAACAATTGTCAGTTATTTTTTTATAATTGTTTAAAGTTAGAATTTGTATGAAACTGGTTATTTTTACGTGAAATAAAATGATTTATTTATAAAATAATCTTATACTCATTCTGCTAGAATCCTTATAGCTGTGATAGAAATTTGTAAATAGTTGACACAATAAATTATTTTTTACAAGTGTTTGAAATTATAATTTCAGCTTATATGACTGTTAATATAAAAAAGTGTGTACTTTACTCCTTGAGGTGTTCTTCACACCTCGAATGGGATACTCTAGGCAAGTGTGTTGAATTCTAAAGAAACAATAAATCATTTTTTCAATAAAACGATTCTTCAGCTAATATACAATAGTCAATAGTAATTGTCAGTGAGTTTAACATTTGTTATTTAATAACAGAATAATCAATATTCAATTTATTATTCGTGTAAATGATCAAATTTTTATAAGTGACGTAATAATTAGTATTAGTATCACAAAGTGGTTGAAATTCGACTAGAATAATAATATTAACTCATTTTTGTGTAATTGTACACTTGGACACTGATCTTAAATAATATTAGACTGATATATACACGCACTGAATTTAAATGTTGAACTAAAAATTATTTTGTTAAATTCAACATTTACGCAAAACAAAAATTGATTTTTCATAGTATATTCCCTTACATCTTATGAATATTCCATAAAATATTTCAAATTAAAATAAAATATAAACATCATAATAAAATAAAAAAAGCGGTTCTATTGTAAATCAAAATTAATTCAAAATAACATAATTAGTACTAATGGATATCGGATAGCCTCTAGTCAGTAACGTTTAAAAAAATGAAAAAACTTAACTCCCGGATTGGGTTTCGATCCTGTATCATTCACTTCGTGTAACTGTGGTCTTTTCACGATACTGCCATATTCGTGCCGAAACGGGATAAAATAGTACATATTTAACATAGTAGTAAGAAATAATAATAATACATTTATTCAAAATTGATTAATTCGGTAACTATTGATGAGTACGAATTTCAGTTTGCACCGTTGTACTCTGCGTCAAAAATATATAAGTTGATGAAAAATATTGCTTACATTTTGGATGTTCTGTAAATTTAAAATAACCATACTATTATTTGTCCATGCTTTTTCAAAATTTATTTATCAGTTAAACCATTGTAAATTGTTTAATTATTTGTCCGTTTAATTATTTAAGGCCAAAAATAATCTCAATGAAATTCTCCACTTTGGTACCAAGTCTTATAAAGATCAGCTGAACAAAATATTTTTTATAAGCGTTCAAGAATTTAATTTTATGTAAAAACTAACGAATTCCGTCAAATTTCTTACTTAAACTTCAACGGTTATAAAATAATAATTTTACTTACGATTTTCAAATTTTTTTCAGGAACATTAATAATACATATGTGTATTATTGTATTAAATTTTTAAGTCTTAATATTCAGACTTTAAAATTTTATGAAATTAAAACGTATAAAAACTAAAAATTTCCAATTTTTCTCAGTTCTGTACTTACCTAAAAATTGGTCAAATGTTTTTGAAAACTTTATGAGGTATGAGAATGAATATTTTTAGAAATTGGTGGAATTTTAAACTTTCTAGCTCCATTTTAGATTCTGAACAAAGTGAAGAAGCTTATGTATTTTTACAATGATGTTTATTTTTTTTATTTTTTTTCCTCTGTAAACACTTTTTTGTATAAAAATACTTGTAAAATTTTTCGATCAGTAACTTTATAGATCGAAAATCACACCCAGATGGTACTTTAAACAGGTCATTTTTCAAATTTCTCAATATTTTTTCCAAAAACAAGGAAAATCTGTCGAAAAATTGACAATAAACGGCCAAATATGCAATTACCGAAATTCCCGAATATTGAAAATTGGTTTTTAATATAACTTCAAAAATAATGCAGACTTCTTTATGTTTGAAGTTATGTTAAAAAACTATTAAATTTATGAAAATTCAGATAATGGCGAATTTTGCATCCATTACGTATAGAAAATGTATTGAGAAATTTAGAAAATAACTTCTCAAAAGTAGTAAGTACAATATGGGTATAGTTTTGGATCTATAAAGTTACTTATCGAAACTTTTGGACAAGTATTTCTAAATAAAAAAGTATTAACAGAAGAAGAAAAAAAATAAAAAAAGCCGACATACTTCGCATGATGGATATTCTTCGCATGAAAGATATTCTTCACACCTTGGGTGAGAAGCTCTTGTAAGGCGTACTAAATTTTAAAGAAACGATTAATCATTTTTTTAATTAAACGATTCTGAGCAAAAGCTTCAAATACTATATAATAATAATAATAATTGGCGATAAGGATATATTTAACAAAATGTTATTTAATAATGTTGGATATTCGGTATTTGTATGCGTGTGTGTATAGGATAATAATAGTCTTTATAAAAATGAAACTGCAATAAAAATCTATTTTTATAAATTAATAAATGGCCAACTTCTCAGTAATTAGTGTAATTGGCATTTTGGCCTTTTTATGGGAATTCTTAGGTTTTGAGCTATTTATAGAATTTACTTTTTTCCAATAATAATAAGTGCATCGAATAAAATTCATTAAATTCATTAAATTTTTTCAAATGTCCAGTAATAGTACAATATTATTAATTAGTAACAAATTAATCTACGTTTATTTTTATCTATAGTATTTAATATTTATAGTAATTTCTTCGTACTTTTCCAATTTTTTTTCAATCAAAACATTGTAAAATGTTTAATTATTGATCCGTAAAATATTATCTTGCACAAAAATATTTGCAATGTAATCCATCTATGTACCAAGTTTCATAAAGATCGGTTGAACCAATTATTTTTTATATGCGTTTAAGTGTGTAATTTTATGTAAAACTAATGAATTCTGTCAAAATACTAACTTACAACGATTATAAAACAAAAACTTGACTAACAATTTTCGAAATTTTTTGAGTACTGTTAGAAATACATATGAATATGTTTGTATTAAATTTTCAGCTCTTAATATCCTTACATTAAAATTTTATGAATTAAAAACTAACAAAAACGAGAAATTTCCAAAATTTTCAAAATGCCGTAAATACCCCAAAATTGGTCATATGTTTTGAAATTTTTATGAGGTATTTGCGTGACTATTTTTATTAATTGGTGAAAATTTCAAGTCTCCATCTCTATTATTTTGGAAGTTATTACTAAATATCTAAAATTAATTTCATGATAATAATTATTTCGGAATTTCCAGAATATTCCTCACTACTTTTTCCGATTTTTCTTCAATCAAAACCTTAAAAAACTTTTAATTATTTGTCCGTAAAAAATTTTATTACACCAAAATATTCACAGTGTATTTCTCCATCTATGTACCTAGTTTCATGTAGATCGGTTGTACCAATTAATTTTGATATGCGTTTAAGTGTATTTTTGATATGCGTTTAAATGTGTAATTATAAGCAAAAATAATGATTTTTATCAAAATATCAAATAAACAGTTACAAAACAAAAACGTGACTAACGATTTTTGAGACCTTTTCAGTACCGTTAGAAATACATATGAATATGTTTGCATTAAATTTTCAGTTCTTAATATCCATACATTAAAATTTTATGATTTAAAAACTAACAAAAAATGATAAATTTCTGAAATTTTCAAAATTGTATGAGGTGTGTGAGTGACTATTTTTAGTAGTTGATGAATTTTTCAATTTTATAGCTCCATTATTTTAGAAGTTATGTAAAAAAAAAAAAAAAATGAAATTTACGAAAATTCGAGTTATGTCGTTTTTTACTATTTTTTGTCAATTTTTGAGTATTCTAGGTATGTGCCTGGAAAAAGTATTGAAAATTTTGAAAAGTTACCTTCCAAAAGTACCAACTTGACAACATTTCCAATGTATAGAGTTACTGTTAGAAACTTTTGGACCAGTATCTCTACCCGAAATCATGATGACATACATACGAAAACAAAAGAAAAAAAAACACACAGATTTGTAAAACTAATACATTCCTCGCTATCGCTTAGAATCTAAAACAAACATCATTGTAAAAACATAAGCTTTTTTGCTTGACTCAGAATCTGAAATTTTAAATTCAATATACTATGTACCCAATAATCATCATTATAGTTTATAATTTCTTGTTTGAGTAGAAGATGAAAGATGAAATTCTACCACTATTATATTAACCAGGAATTTTTTTTTTACTGAACTAAAATTATGTTAAGTATGATTTTAGTTCACTAGACATATAGACACCCTAGAGACTGTTCACACAAATTATACGCATTTTTATATGAACATTCTCTTTTGTCATTGTCTAATTTGTATATACTCGTATATATTAATACATGATTCTTGTTGGTCGGTATAATTTGATTGAAAATAATAATTTGGTCAATATTTTTTTTCAACTTTCAATATTAATATAATAATTCCAATACTGTCAAAATATATTTTAAAATATAACAAATAATTAAAGATTTAAGCTTGTTCATCAGTATTTGTAATTTTCAAATATATATTAGCGTTTAAAATAATTAAAAAATGTGAGATATATGAACACGGTCAAATGACAGTGTGCGACTAAATGCGTTACAAATAATAGCGCGACTAAGCAACTTATTGTCGCGCAACTATTTTGTTTATATCACCGTCTAGTTGCTTCACCAAACTATAGAAGAGGAACTACACGGAGATAGTTTCGTCACCGTACTGTCGGCGAGTCGAGCAATTAAAAAGTTGCGTCGCTGTTGCGTTGCTTCGTGTGCGGGACTACATTTGACTTTGTGGAATTTGTGGAAAAGACAAAACAGTTGCGCAACAAAAAGTTGCTCGTGTGCGGCCACCCTAACGGCGGATTAAACTCATAAAACTCGGTGGGCTGGTACTTCTCGTATATGACTATCCACAATAATCTTCCAAAGGATTATTTAATTCTATTTATTTTTTCAAAAATGAAATTAATTTTATTCATCAACTTAATAATCATGCATTTTATTTCTGGTATAGTTTTAATTTCACTTTGGACTGTGAATGTTATTGAATATTATATTTTTTTGGTTTTTACAAGTTTATTTCTTGTTGTATTGATGCATATAACAAAAATAATAATAATAATAATAAAAAAACCTAAAAACTTGTGTCGTTACAATCTTATGGGTATTTTTCTTTTATGCTCGAACCTGTTATTATAACGATTTTTTTATATAAATATCATTTATATAATACATCATTATAATATTATGCTATAACGTGCGCCGACATCATCTATGATGTCCGGTATTTTTTTTCCATCGCTATCTTTCACTTTTTTTATTTTTATATTTCAGCAAGTCGTCGAAGTCTTACTGGCGATGATGGTAATAATATTGTAATTCTATGGTAGGTAATAAGTCACTGGTATTTTAGTTTCTTTTTCATTACTAATCCCACACTCCTCAGTCGCATGTCTACAATCACTCTTCGTCATTGCATAATTTGCCTGAAAATACACACGCACGCAAGCACCTAGTAATCGTAATGTTTATCATTATTTAATAATCGGGCCACGAGATCCAGTACCGTTCGCCAAGTGTTTTACCGTTTACGCTGAACCGCGCCCGCGCTTAATAGGCCACTGCGGCTAGAATGCGACAACTACTAACTACTTTTGCCATACTTACATAATATGTATATTAATAATATAACGCTACACCAAACGAGACTTTCACCATAGCGGTTACGTCCTTTCACTCTTCTAAACATCTCACATTATTATTATTATTATACGAGTACTTTAGTTTGTGATAAATGTAACCCTGTAACTGGTCACGATTTTATAATATAATCAGTGCAGTATCAATTAAAATCTGCAGGTCGGAGATTAGAAGAAAATATCGAAACGATTCAAAACGATAACCGTTTCGCACGGTCTACATTGAATAAATATTTCATAAATAATTTAAAAAAGCCGGACATACTTCGCACGATGGGTGTACTTCGCACGACGGGTTGTATTCTCTTGAAGGGCGTACAATTTTAAAGAAACGACAAATCAATTCTTCAGTAAAACGATTCTGAACGAAGGAAGTTAATAATATAAGAAAAAAAAATTTTCAAAATATGTCCAAAATTTTTTTTCACATTTTCAAAATTTTATTGCGCCAAAATCTTTTTTATAGAATTTTCTATCTATGTTTAAATTTTCATAAAATTCGGATCAAAAATTGATGGTTTCCGAGTCGTTTTTGTTAAATTTTGGGTAGTTTTTCCAAAAAAAAAATTAAAGAATTGAGAAATTCAAAAAATTACTTCTTTAAAGTACAATCTAGAGACAAATCCGGTTTCAAAAAGTTATTGATCGAAACTTTTAAACAAGTATTTCTATACTAAAAGTTGTACACAGAAAAAAAAAAAATGAACATCATTGTAAAAACACTAGCTTCTTCACTTCATTCAGAATCTAAAATTATTTTTAATGATTTGCGAGGTACGGGTAATGGCAGACATATGACTGTAACGTATTGTGTTTATTTCTTAGTGTCTCGCTATGAATAGTTCCGGAATAAATTTATACGCCATCAATTACCCGTTCACAGAAGGATTAAAATAAAAAAGAATAAACATAATTGTTAAATCATAAGCTTCTTCGCTTCGCTCAGAATCTAAAATTTATCTTATTATTTACCATTTGAAATATGTATATAAAAATGTATATAAAAAAGCGGGACATACTTCGCACGATGGGTGTTCTTCGCACGATTGGTGGGATTCTTTGACGGGTGTATTGAATTTTAAAGAAACAATAAATCATTTCTTCAATAAGACGATTCTGAACGAGGGAGTTAATAATATAAAGAAGGAAGTTAATAATTTAAATATAAAATAGTAGGTTAGATACTGTTATTTAATAGTGTAAACATATACAAATACATTACAGTCGTTGCCAGATAAATTGGCACGGCGGCGGCAGCGCTTATCAGTAGGTGTATCCCAAACAAGTAGCAGTGTGTTTTGTATGCGCGCGGTGCGCATCAATTGCCCCGACGATTTGCTTATTATCTTCTTCTAATATATAAAATTCTCGTGTCACAATGTTTGTCTTCGTACTCCTCCGAAACGGCTTTACCGATTTTAACCAAATTTTGCATGCATATTCAGTAGGTCTGAGAATAGGCTAACATCTATTTTTCATACCCCTAAGTGTTAAGGGTTGTCCACCCTTAACATTTTTTTTATAATTCTGTACAAATTTTTATTTTTTTATTTTTTTTATTATGTCGCATTAAAAAATACATTCAACCCTAAATTTATACCCTTCTATCACCAACCCCTATTTTTTAATAATCATTCGTACTTCTCCGAAATGGCTTGACCGATTCTTATGAAATTTTTTATGCATATTTAGTAAGTCTGAGAATCGGCTACTATCTAAGTTTGTATGCTGTGCGAAAAGTAGTTTCGGAGTTATGGCCTCTTAAGTGTATAATATTAAATGGAGCCAAAAATGTATAACAATTCATTAATTGAGAACGGCTGGGCGGATTTGGATTAAATTTTTTTTAAAATGTTTGTAATTTTCTAGGAGAAGGTTTTTACGAAAGAAAATTTTTAAAATTCAATCTCTAAAGGGTGGTTAATACAGAGATTTTAAAATTTCGAATAGGTATTTGGTTGTTTGTATAGGGTTACCATTGGTTACAGAAAATAATATGTATAAAACACGGACCATCTTTCAATTTTTTAACGAGCTACGAAGTGCACGGGTTCAGCACTTTGTAAAGCAATCTCTATATGAATAAAAAATAAAAAGTTTTATCTGTTTGTACGGGCTAATTTTTGAAACGGATTAATCGATCTTGGCGATATTTAGATGGGACGGTAAAGTACTTTGGTAACCAAGACAACACTTTGATCTAAACAAACAAAATGTAGTTTATTCTGTATGTATGGGCATATATAAACGGACATTTTTTTTCGGGCAACGAAGTGCACGGGTACAGCTAGTAAATGTATAAAAATAAATAACTCGACTGACAATGACGATATTAATAGATTAATGTGATATAGAAATTATTGAATGTACTTATGGTCGATGGATATTTTATTTACCCATTCGTGCCAGTATTGTAAATAGATATTATTATTATTATTATAAATTAATATAATTTCTACTTTTTATTTTAAAATAAAAAA
>JAIPRM010008066.1:0-16358 GCA_025469315.1 Stegophylla sp. TES_Ste_2020
AGAATTTCAATAAATTCCCTCTCTAAAGTATCAACTAGAGCCTAATATTGAAACTTTTGAACAACCAATTCTGTAAAAGCGTACACTTAAAAAAATAAAATAACACATAATTATTATAATAATATTTAACATGTTTTATTATTGGATAATAGATATTAACAAGGTCAATGGAAGTGGTCCGGACCCCATGGATCCCTCCCGTAAATACGCCACTGATCAAACGATGATTTGCGCAAAATAATTATCCAAGAAATTTTGTCTACGATCCGGACAGTGTCCTTTTTAATCGTATCCAAAATCGTAAATTTCAAAACGTAAAAGCAGATGAGTGCGTTTGCGCTTTAGCCGCGTCTCGTCATTGTTCGTTTAATGAAATCCACGCTTATAAAAAAAAAAAACTTTAGTAGCGTCACTGCGAGTTTATGAAATCATATTTTTTTTCCTTCGGTTTTCTATTATTGTTTGTCATTTTCTATCGCTGCCTTAAAAGCTAGCCCAGAAAAACTGTAAAACTAAACCCGCGTTGTGTGTTTGTACACATAAATTACTTGTGTGTGTACGTATTCAAACGCGCGTAGATTCGGTAATGCATATTTGTTCAGGTGTATAAAATATACACGTTTTGGAGATGATAATTTCACGTCGAAACCATCAAATAGAGAGGTGCATTATGTGTTGTGAACGAGCAAATATATCGAACACTATTATAATTCGATCTATAATCCATTTCGGTTCGCGTGTTTTCGGATTTAAGTGCAATAATGAAATTAATTCGGTGGCTGTGTAGTACCAAATATCATCGTAGCTGTATATAAAACAATACGAACAGTAGATTAGTCGATTAAATTCAATGTCACGTTTTTCGCGAACGTGATTATTATTTAGCCCGGTTTATACAGTTTTCGTATTAATTTTGCCTTGTGTAGTATAGGTAGTAAATTTCATTTGTCTTCGGGATTATTTTAAAAACGCATACATTTTGACTGTTATTATAAGTACGATTTTTAATTTTTAATCTTCGCGTAAATGTCCGTTGAAAATGTCTAGTATTAAATTTATAATCGAGATTATTTTTTAGGTTACTTTGGGTAGTACGATAAAAATATAAGACAAAAACTATTCACGTTTTCAAACTATTTATGTTCATAATTAATATGATAATTCCTTGTTAAATTTATAGGTAAGATTAAATTTTGCTAACATTAAATTTTAATGTTACCACTTTTGCCAAAATAAATAATGTTTCATAATTTTATAAATTAATCTACATACCACCTCAATAGATTCAATTGAAACGATATAACTAAGACAAAGAAGTCTGAAATTTAAATTTATGACAATTTTTAAGACTATGTAATACATATTTATTACATAATACATGGATATTTTAAACATTTTCTTCTCGCATGGCATCGTTTATATCATCCACTTTTTGGTTTTTAAATGAGCTATACGAATTTTCGACTGTTGTAAAAGCATTCTGCAAAACAATAATACTTATGAAAAGAAAAAAAAGCACCGTTATGACCATTAACTTTAGCGGTCATACACTTGGAATCTAAAATGGACAGTAAAAATTTGATTTATAACTGTTCAGAAAATATTTCATACTCAAAAACACGGAAACTAATACTCTAAAGGACAATACACGTCAATTTTAAAGCAACTATAATAAAAAAAATTATTTCTCGAAGTAATAACAATAGACACTGTCGTCCTACCCACCCTCCGATGGTTAGTCAGGTCTAAGATTGATTTACTATTACGAGGATAACATTTGTCATATAACGTAATTTGATTCTGTATGTTGGAAAAGAGGTCAGAGTAGGGTCCTGTCTACCAGTAAGAACTTTAATACTACTTCGACTTTGCAAAATCCATCATACCTCGATAATAAAATATCACCACGTAAAATTTATAACTCGGAAATATTGATGTTGAGAATGAAATATGCGGGTAAATCGAGTGGAGAGATATGAAGAAGACCTTATAATAATATAATTTATCATACTTCAAATATTGTTTTATCAGCATAATTTTATTTTGTATCACACGGCTAAAATTAAACAATTTATTCTGAATCAAAATAAAAACGAAACAAAATTATGATGCTATATTATACGAGGCACCAAATACTTCACTATACCGACTCGGACGGTAACCGTGTGTACGTTTGTGTTTTATAGAAGAGGATGTGTGTTATATGGATGGGACTGTACTTAGAACTACGGAAACAAAACGGATAACTATAAAATAAACGGTAAAACGATTGTACACATTACACAACTTTGTCAACCGCTTTTAGATTCTAAACGAAGTGAAGAAGCTAGCTAGCGTTTTTACAATGATGTTTATTTATTTTTTTTCTGTGTACAACTTTCCGTATAGAAATACTTGTCCAAAAGTTTTGATCAGTAACTTTTTGAAACCGGATTTGCCTCTAGACTGTACTTTAAAGAAGTAATTTTTTGAATTTCTCAATTCTTCAATTTTTTTTTTTTGGAAAAAACTACCCAAAATTTGACAAAAACGACTCGAAAACCATCATTTTTTGATCCGAACTATATGAAAATTTAAACATAGATAGAAAATTATATAAAAAAGATTTTGGCGCAAGAAAATTTTGAAAATGTGAAAAAAAAATTTGGACATTTTTCTAACATTTTTTTTTCTCATTTTTTTTTTTTTATATTATTAATTTATCTCGTTCAGAATCGTTTTATTGAAGAAATGATTTATCGTTTCTTTAAAATTCAATACACCCGTCAAGAGAGTCCTTCCCATCGTGCGAAAAACACCCATCGTGCGAAGTATGTCCGGCTTTTTTAATATATCCGGCGACGTTGCATAGAATTTGATAATTGAACGTGTTCAAATGTAGTTGTCAAAATGGTCTTAAAAATATACCGAAGATAAGAATCATTCGTACCGCGAACCCTACTTATGATACTTATCTCTCCTCGCCCTTCCACCATTCAGAAATTATCGATTTCTACGCCATTGTCAGGTATAAATTGATATGCGATTTAGTTATTTGTTCTCGCGTAAATAAACGGACACGGAACAGCTTAACAAAATCACAGACGAATAAATTGTGTTTAGATTCGGTCGAGTCCCAATGGCAACACGCGACACAATGAAAGAGAATACGGAGACCGAACGCTAAGCTTTAAAATCGTTTTACTCGCTCCGCGACGTGCTATGTAAACTATCTAGACTATTGTGCTACCACGGGTATTATTAAAATAATTGAAAACGACGAAACAGGCAAATACTCAAAACACCGATTCCGAGTAAAAGGCACCGGACTAGAAAGGTGTTTTATTACACAGATAATTACGTGTTTTGTACTGATTTATGCGTGGGTTTTTTTAATTTCCGTTTTGGTACGTAACGTCGAAACAGAACTAACAAATGCCCCAAGTGCAATGAAAACATTAGCCTATTGATGGAAAGTTGTCCGTTTTCAAATTACGTATGAAGGTTTTTCCATATTCCGAATAAGATTTAGTCATCGATTAAATAATAATACGTCCGAAACACTGAATCGATATTAATCTCTCTTCGACGGAATTAAATATGTCATACTAAAAGAATAGAAATGGTAATGTGGTTTTTAAAACCACAATTGTGTTTTCGTATTCTACGACTGATCGATTTAAATTTAACATAATTTTTTCACTGACAATACGTAGTTTTAATTATTAAATATATAAATTAAACGTTCAATGTTTTCGATCGATTGATTTCGAGATTATTCATTTGTTTGAGTCTGTTTTTTTTTTCTTTTCGTAGAACTACTACTGTATAAAGTATTGAAAAGTACAATTTTGTTACCACTGCTCGATTATACATTTTAAATTATTTCACTGTTTGTATATTTGAATAAATTTTTATGATTTCTGAGGAAACATAACTACATCCTCTTTATGAATAATTTTAAAAATTACCAATCTATCGTCAAACAAAATTATAATTTTGTACGCACAACGATTCGTAGCTGTCTTTAATCAAAAACGAATAATTTGTACGAATGAGATATTTTATATATTCGTAGTCATATATTATTTGTTATTTTTTAATAATCATATACATTTATACAGGGTGTCAAAGTATGATTTTACAGATGCTTAAAATTTTGTTATATTAATAGGTTTTAACTATTTTTAAAATAATAATTATAAATACAGCAATATATACAGCAGTATGAATTCTTTTTTTTTTTAGGACCCAAATTTTCAAATTTGGTATTTTATATTACAGTTTTAGAAAAAATTTAAAATTCCCATTTTAAACTCTGATTTTTAGAAAAATGTGGGGGTCTTAAATTTCTAATAAAGGTTAATAAGTCAATTTTCTACGATTTTTTTAAATTTGCTATTAAATTAATATAATTTTCAAACATGTTATAATATTGGTGATATTGTGACGTGTACAACGAAATTATAAGCTAATTTAAAAAAAAAATCGTAGGAAATGAACGGATAATAAGAGATTTGGGACCAAATATTTTTGTAAAAATCAGATTCACAAATTAGCTATTTTGAATTTTTTCAAAACTGTAGTATGAAATTTCGAATTTGAAAACTTGGATTCTTAAAAAAAAAAAAAAAAATTAAAATTATTAATAGACCAAAACTTATTGTATTTGTTAAATCGTACTGGGGCACACTGTAAACTAAATTTACTGACAACAGGAGCGTCCCTAGATGGTTTTCAAGGACGAGGCGAATTTATTTTAACTCGATAATTACTAAAGTGTAAATAAATTAAATTAAAGCCTCTCTCCCTCCCCTCAAAAAAAAAAAAAAAAAAAAAAACACCCAAAGCCTCTCCACATATTTTTAAAATTGCATAAGGTTGCAGCCCTTAAGAAGCTAAATCGAACAAATAAATATGTTAGCCGGTCTGTCTCCTAAATTTTTTATTCCAATCGCATAAGGCCTATGTATCAAATGTTTGTAGTAATTTTAGAAAATCTCACTTTGTAATGAGAGACTATATTAAGCTGAGACTTGAACTTTATAAAATTTGTGGGTGGCTTTTTAGTTATAGTTATGTCCTGATTTTTACCAAAAGGATAAAAATGGTATCAATCCGAAGACCAACGTTCGTCCCGAACGCGTTAATATGAAAAATAAATTTGTTCGTCTAGGGAAATCAAAGTGTGAAGTGATGCGTGACTATAATACGTTATAATACATAAAATAAGAATAAATTAATAGTTGTACGCATTATTAAGTTAAATAATATACTTTTTTTTCCTTGATAAAATGACGTTATATTTTATATTTAATGATAATACAAAGATACGTCGTGTTTTGGTTTTGAAAATGTAGAACGGACGTTTTGATTATGTCATATAAAAGCGCTTTCGAGATGTTTCGTAGTATCCGAACAGGAGGGTCTAATTATTGAAGGTGCATCAAGATATATAAAAAATAGAAAAAAAACCTACGAAACAAATAAAAGCATTTATCCGCCACGTTCGCTGTTTATTGTTATAGTGCATCAAACCGTGCAAATATTAAAATACTTTCTAAGTATTATGTATACAACTGAATATTATTATCTACGATTAACAAACTTTTTCATTGTACGCATCGTCGGATATTATATTGTGATATATTACTTTTGTTCATATTATAAATACAAGAATCTGTCTGTCGAATTCTTAAAAACTTTTCTCGGAAAAGTTGAATCCAATAAAACAACTTTTAGGTACTGTTCTATTTATAGGTATACCACGACTGAAATTAGAAAATAGTTTCGAATCAAATGTATACGGTTCACAGCAAAAAACTTTAGCAATTAAACTCGCTCTCGTGATCGGAAATTAAAAATAAATACATGTTATTGTTGTACTTGCCTTTAATTTATAAGAACCACACAATTTTTCAAAACTTTCTTTAATAATCTGATCTTATCGAACTGTTGTTAATAATCGTTATGAAAATTATGTCCATGTAAGTGGTACCGTTCTAGATTTATGAGGAGGTTTTTTTTATTTATGTTGCATTTTAAAAGCAATAAGTGATATTTAATTTCAAGACGTTGAATATCGATGAATGATATACGATAATGAGAAAAGAGGTTGTATATATTTTTATGCCAGTGACTGTTATAGAATATCTTTTCTTCTTATGAACAGCAGTAATGGAATCAAAAAGTAAATTAAAGTAAAGCAAAGTAAAGTATACACAGTAAAGCTGGACATACATCTTACTACGGTTATTTTTCGCTTTTCGGGTCAGATGCTTTTGAAGGGTATGTATAATTTTAAAGAAACGATAAATCATTTCTTCAATAGGACGATTCTGAATAAAAGAAGTTAATAATATAAAGGACAATAATAGTCGTCATTTTCAACTCAATGAGAAAAATAGTGTCCAAAATTTTTTTTTTCATATCTTCAAAATTTTCTTGCGCCAAAATGTTTTTAATATTATTGTATATATATATTTAAAATTTTCATAAAGTTCGGATCAAAAAATGATGGTTTCCGAGTGTTTTTTGTCAAATTTGGGGTAGTTTGAAAAAAAAAAATTGAAGAATTGAGAAATTAAAAAAATGACCTCTTTAAACTACCAACTAGAAACAAATCCGGTTTCAAAAAGTTACTAATCGAAACTTTTGGAAAAGTATATCAATAAGAAAAAGTAAACACAATATAAAAATAAAAAAATAATAATAAACGTCATTGTAAAATCGTTCAGATTCCAAAAAATGTATCATTCGAACGAACCAAATGGAAAATAATATCTTGTAATCTAACTTAACAGTGTTATTAACTTTTTAAATCTTATTTTACTTTAGTTTTAACTACATTAAATACTTATTAAAAATATTCTTAAAATTAACCGTAATGACGAGCCTAATAAATTGTGTATGTATTATATAGGATTACACTTTAAATAGATCAATCTTTGTGTGGTATAAAACTAGTTTTGAAATCCGATAACTCACTTGTAAAATTACATGGAAATTGAACTTGACGCTCTAGTACATCGTCATAAAGATATAAATATCGGCAGGGAAAAGAATAAGACAATAAAATAATTCGATTTTTCTTCTCTAAATTTTAGCCCTTAATTTGATTGGTTTTTTTTTTCCATTAGGTTACAACAAATTGATATTTTTCCCAGCAAGCGAAAATCTACGTGATTTGTTTTGTTAGAGTAAATTCAGACGAACATTGATTTTATTGCAAGTCAAATTCAAGTCAAACAATTATACCTATAAAACGTACAATTGTTGTCAAGAAATACAAAATCTACAAAGTATCCCAGTACGATTTGACCAATATAATAATTTTTGATCAATAAATCATTTTTCATTTTATTTAAAATACATATATTACTACGGAAATAATGTATATTGTGTATATATTATATATATTTAGGATTCAAATTTTCTAACTAAAATTGTATGTTACAGTTTAAGAAAAGATTCATAATTGCTAAAATCGTGCTTAAATCTCTAATAAAGGTTCGTTCAATTCCTGAGGTTTTTTTTAGTTTTTGAATAATTTAATAATATTGTTAAATACGCCATAATACAGGGTGGTGGGGAATGAAAAATCATATTTGAAATGGACATCATAATTTTAATTTTTAAAAGGTGAAATAAACAACAATTTTTTGCAAATTTCGGAAATTTTTATTAGATTAAAATATATATACCGAAAGACCAGATGTCCGGGAAAAGTTGAAAGCATGAAATCCATTGAAGTTTTATGTGCGCACTGTGAAGTGGCACTGTCTTGTTGGAACCAGATGTGTTCGTTGATTCATTTTGTTTTCCCTTATGTAAAGGATGAAAAAATCTAGGAGCATAGCCACATAAAGTTCAGAATTCACCGTCATTCCATGCCTTTTCTTCCATGACTTTTGACAACTAAAATTCCCATTACGTAATACAAAATAAGAGTTTCGGTAACATCCCCTTCCAAAATCACATCAACTACAAATATAGTATATTATTCTCCACTACCCTGTATCACCAACTTTTTTAAATATTTTCGAATAAGTCAACACAGACATTATAATAATACCAAACTTTTAGAAGAAATAAAACTGTATATTTCCTATAATCGTCTTGAGTTTCCGAAAAAAAACATTTGATACAACTCTCGCGGATATCCCCAAGCGTATAATTTATCTAATTCATCAGTAAAATCGTGATCATTTTGACGCAAAGTATTGAACGAAGTTTACACGTTAAGTTCTATTGTCGTTGTACACGAGTCAGACAAAAGGTCCGTTGGTCTAAACACATAAAAATAACAAAATATACACGTCTACGCCGCAATAATAAGTACACGATTCGTTTCCCGTCTGGATGTTCCACGGACCGAATGTCGAGGTAACCGATTCGACATTTCCTAGGTCGTTTCCAGAAGGCTCGTCGTTTGTCATGCCCGCATACATGGTTGTGTAGCCGTGTGGTAGTCTAAGGTTAACGTTGAGAGCAATGCCCCTGAACACAGTAATTTTTTTTTTCTATCGCTAGTTTACATAATTATTATTGATTTTAGTGCTCGTGGTTTTCATAATGTCACCAATTCTATCGTACTGAATATTTTAGAAACTTCAGTGCATAAATAGCATTTTTCTTGTTACGAACGAGGTCCGAGGCTCTAGTTTTAGTGAACCCTTACATACATTTTTTCCAAATTCCAAAAATGAACCGATAAAATAGTAAATTTTGTCGTTTAACGACAGTTAATGAAAAAAAAATAAAAAAAAAAATACCATATTCATTTTCGTTATTATTTCATAGGCACTATTTGAATTTATTGTTTAACTGTTGAAAAACGTACACAAGCTTTATAATTGATTATATTATTACGAAAAAGATTTCGAAACTAAAGTTTCAGTGAATTAACTGGTCTTAGAGATGGGCAAGAAGGGCAATCGCCCACGGTGCTCACAGTTCACGGCGAATTCAGAGTTTACAAGCATAATATTATTCTATAATAATTTATCATAGTATTATCATAACGAATTGCAACGCATAGTTTTAATTTGAATAATTTAAATTATCTACAAAAAACGTGGAAAAAATTAAAAAAATAAATTTTTTAATTTGGAAAGAATTAAAAATTTAACAAAAAACGACTCGGAAATTATTTTTTATTAATCCTAACTTTATGAAAATTTAAACATAGATAGACAATAATTTGAGAAATATTTTGACATAAGAAAATTTTGAGAATGTGAAAAATTTATTTTTTATTTATTATTTTCTCATCAACATTTTTAAATTTTTAATAAAATTTTGCAAAGACAAGAGAGTTAAGTAAATTTAAGTGCCTAAAGTAAAGTAGAGTAAACAATGATGAGTAAAGTAAAATATAGACAAAAAAGCCGGGCATATTTCGCATCACAGGTATTCTTTGCTCTTTGGGACATTGAAGAAATGATTTATCGTTTTTTTAAAATTTAACACACCTGAGCTGTGAAAAATATCCAGGGTGCAAAGGATGTCCGGCTTTTTACTTATGCATTTCAGTTTTACACGTGCGTGAAGGGAGAAAAAATCGCTGGTATCAGTCATCAATTTATTACTCATGGGAAAATGTGTGTCGGTTAATTCCGTTTAAGTTAGGTAGGTACTTACATAATTACGAATTACGCTCTACTGCCGACTTAATATTCTCTATGCGATACTATAATATTCTAAGTCTAAATTAAAAGTTTTGATTTCAGATTGCACAGTATATTTTAATAGAATCATATTATCGTTCTGTTTCAAAGTTTCAAAACTTTTATCGAATTTCATTCGTATGTTATACGACCCGATGTTTCTCTCGCCCACAGTTTATTTAATAGACGGCTACTTATACGAGTAGTGGTGTGATAGTGTGTGTTTTTCCTATTTTCGTCAAAATTTTAAGTTCAACATTATGTGTGTGTCGTATCAAAACACTTACTGTTCGAATTGATCTCTAAAATGGGCTTTCGTGGGTTTTCACTTATATTCCTATAGCTATTTGTGATTATTTGCGAATCTCGACAAAATGTCAATGGCAGTAAAATAACATAGAGACCAATCTCTAGCAGAATTTTCTCATACTCGAGCACTTTGACATTTCTCGTTGATAAATAATAATACAATTTTATTGTACTCGGTGGCTTATTCTTTTCGTCGAAAAACTTCTTTCCGGCGCGGCCAATCGGAACACTGTTTCCGTAACAATAATAACAATAATAATAATGTACGCAGTTACATCGAAACACGAGCTTGGTTATTAATAAAACGCGTTTCTTGCGACGCAGCAGCTTTTATATTTCATCACAGACGTTTTCGTGATATTTTCATAGCGTAGGCTACAGACGCGACACCCGATCGGTTAAACTCCAACCACACACGTACTTCTTACAGTCTCTTTCCGTTGAATCGACACGCGAAGTGTTTGATTTTTGATGTGAAGAGATTAATTTTTGATTTCGGTTATTTACAAACTTTAAAGTGACATTATCACATGGCATGCCGACGGTGGCAAGGGTTGAGCTCACGTTCACACGTGGTAATATGTCTTAATGGGGGTTGCAATTAGTTTGCGCACAACATATTAAAAAAGGCACCAATTGATTGCGCACAATGTATTTTAGATTGAACCATTCGATTGCGCACAAAATATCATGAAATTAACTATATGCTCGTTAACACAATAATATACTACATGTTACTGTCGTCCAAAAGGAATAATATATAAAACATCTGAATAGATATATGAACGATTTAACGATAACTCTTTTTAAGGTTTCAAACATGATTAAAGGTAAGTAATCTTTGATCGTGTTTTAAAATAACGGGTTTATCTATAATTTAACTCATTATACTTAGAAAAACTTTATTAATTTAATAAAATTAATTAATCTTCGCTAAACTGTCGTATTGAAATCTCTTTAGTTTCGACTATTCACTCGTATTAGTGTTACTAGGTTAAAGTGTGTGAAAGTTCGGATAATTATCGCGAAATGCGCTTATATTATTTCAGTAGACGGATACATTGAATGCGCACGAATCAAGCCCTAAAATGTGTACTAGTGAAGAGCCCCAGTAGAAGATAAAAGATGTCCACAACAATCGAGTCCGTGTGACAGTAACGTCAGTAACTAAAGACATTTAAATGTTATTTTTCCCTACCACCCAAACTGCTAAAATCAAATTATTTAGTTTTAGTTATTGTATTTTTTCAAATTATTTAAAAACCTTCAGTTTAATTTCGAGGACAATAATATTAAGATAATTAAATTGATGGAATATGTTAACTTTTTCTATTTCTCGTTTATTTCTGAATTGACTCTCGACAATTCTTATTGACTAATAAGTTTTCATTTGTCTTCTAGAATAAGGCCAAGTGACTTGATACAAATAATTATAATATTGCGTTATATTACAATGTTTATATTGAAAAATTCCTGTTTATTTTCTAACGACTGTTTCCTTATCGAGCAAAATTTGCGAGCTTAAGACTCGTAGATGTAATAAAAAAGCTTATTTATATAAAAAAAAGTCAAACCATGGTTAGAATTAAAACCTTGTAATTATAAATGTATTTTCAAAATTCATATTTTCCTTTATTTTTCAACGAAATGACCTCGATTTAAACATTCGACTATTATTAAAGTCGGCGATTTAATAGGAAACACGATTTTAAATATGGGAGCTCAAGTCGGGTTTTCTAAATACCGAGAATCGATTCAAATATGCATTGGGTGTATTTGGTTGCGAAACGTTGTGCACGGTCAACAGTTTTCAGAAAAAAGGTCCTATCCTAGGCTCATGGCGAACAAACGATAGGGTTTCTTTATTATTTTATTGTTAATTATTAATGCATAATGCTTCGAGGTTTTCGCTGTACCCGAACAAAGCGTCCGAATGACCGAAACAAAATCAATACACACAAACACTTAATTATGTATAAAAAAAAGAAGAAGAAAATAAACATGTAGGTAGTACGCATACATTTATCCCAAACACTAAAATGTGTTTTATAATCTTATTTCATTCCGATTTGATTAAGAGAGGGAGGAAAGTAACCATGATAGTTACGTCTATATTCATCACACGATGAGATAATATATATATATATATATATAAAAGAAAAAAAAATATTAGCCCGATGTCGAAAAAAATTATTAATGCAACAAATCGAGCAACAGCTTGAAAATAATAAGAGAAAAAAAAGTAACGTATTGAAATGCAAATTTTATTGTTCAGTTCGTGGGCATATTAGAAAACAACAAGACTTCTTTTTCTCCGGTCAATAAATAAATATATAAAAAAAAAATATTTATATAATATCTTAATCTAAAATAATATCTAATAATCTAATAATTTATTAATCTATAATAAAATAAAATCTATAATATCTAAATATAATATCTTCTTGTTAAGTGTTATAAATTGTAATAATTTTTATTTGTCACATGTGTGTTTTTTTTTTTACTTAAACAATGGGTTTTTATTCGTTTTTTTTTTTTTTTTTTGTATTATTTACTAATTACTGAATGTTAAGCGGTTTACTAAAATAAAATGAAAACTACTTTTTTTCGAAACTCGCTAATATCGAACACCCTCAGTATGAAATTGGTTTTGCCCGCAAAAATGGGAAATTTGAACTGTAAAAAATGAAAAATTATAGTACAAAATATTAATTCTGTACGCATCATGGAATTTTTCATTATTTTATTTCTATCACGGATTGTTAGTATTAATTGAATTTATAATTACATTAACCGCGTGAGACTAGGACTAATTTATCGGTACTGATATATGTTTAATTTTTATAGGTACTTATACTCTATTTGAGTGTACATCTGGAGGACAAGAAAAGTAATTTTTCCAACGTAAAGCTACTGCACACGTAAAAAGATATCAAAGGTAAGATTTTAGTTTATATATAGTTATTAATTATTAATTTTTTTAATCATGCGCTAGCAATGGTTTTGATTCATTGATTTAAGACGTGTATTAGATACACACTTGTTTTTTAACAGATTCAACTACAAACTATGAAATTAATATCACAACATATTAAGTATCGAGATTTTATTATGTTTGATGGTCGAAAATAGTGTGGTTCGATTTTAATGAGTATTTTTCTGTGATACTTTGAGTAATAAAAGGGAAAAGGGGTATTATATTTGTAAATCGAGTCAGATATTTAAAAAAAAAAATTGAGTAAAAAAAGCAGGACACACTTTTACACCATAGGTATTTTTTGGTCCTTGGTTGAGATACTCTTGGTGAGTGCGTTGAATTTTATTAAAACGATAAATTATTTTTTCAATAAAATAATTCTGAATGGAGGTTAATTTCATACAACAATGATTGTCAGTTTTATATTGAGTATAATTAACAATTAATATTTAACAACTTAATAATCCATGTCAATGTCATCATATTTTGTGTAAATTATTAATTTTGTATAATATGTTAAGTAATAATTAGGGAAATAATCTGCCTTTATTTGAATTAACTTTAATTTGAGCCATAATTTTAATTATAAACGATTATAAAAAATATTTATTAAGCTAACCTTTAAGAAAAGTTCACCATGGATCAAAAAATGTATGAGATTTTGATTGAATAGATTATTGTAAAATTTTTTGTGAAAATGACTTATTTTATAAAAATAAAAAATGGTTTTAAGAATTTAAAAGAAGACTGCATATCGATTTTCTAGATAATTTTAAAGCAGTTAGATATAATAAATATAGTTTATTAATATTCATAAAAAAAGTACTGATCGTTGACAAACATTATTGTGGAAAAACTAGCTTCTACGCTCCACTCATAATCTAAAATATTCCTATGACCGGGTTTAGTTTGAAAAAGGTGATAATGCATTTTGTCGAAAATTTTTCAAATTGAAATAATATAGAGGATTTGACTGTGATGGACTGTGGCTTTGACACTATTGATTATAGAGAGTATAAAATCATTAATATTAAATTATTTTCCTTTCATTGTTAGTGACGATAATAGACAGAAAGACATAAAACGCTACACTGCTTCAAAGGACGTTTTTCCTTTAAATAGAAATGTTGATTTACCGTCTAGGGCTCCGTGAACGTCCTTTTGGGAACCACTGCAATGTAAACGCGACCGCAGTGAATTCTTTTTTAATTTATGATGTCTACGGGGAAAATGCAGCCCGCATGATGTATAGGTAGTACATAAAATACTCGTTTTTTATGACAATATTACTACATCGTGGTGCACCTACGCATACAACGTTCTTTTGTTTCCGCTGTGCGAGTGTACAGACGCAGCTGCAGTTCCGTGTTGCCGCCCAGTGATTGCACTTGGAAAGTTTTCGGAATCTATTTCGATCGTATTTCTCGAAGGTAGTTAAAACAAATCGCGTCACAAATTCAACATTTTTACGATCGCGTTAGATGCATTTCAGATACTTTTACACGGACAAAATTTTATATAATAAGATTTTAAAAAGTTTTTATTTTCCTACACCAACTACGAGTGGGTCGTTAGTGTAATTTTTTTTTTTTAATTTAATACTTCGGAAAAAAAACTCCGTGGTAATAATATAATATTCTCGACGGTCCCATTTAGATTTCGTGACGACTCTATGTGAAACCGTTTACAATCTCCCAGATTATTGTTCAAATCGTATAATGGTGTCATATTGTTGTAATAATAACAGGTAGGTACGCGTTTTCTATTGCGACACTCGTAGTGATACGCATGCGATAGAGATTTTAGTAAATAACAAACTTATTAAGCTTTCGACGTTTACACACTCTGTGAGGTAGGCACTATTCTTTTTGTATATTCACACCGAATGGCGTATCGCGTAGGCCAAATGATATGTTACACGTCTCTAACGTATGAAGTGTTTGGCAAAAGATTATGTAGAATCGTCAAACGATGATTAACACTTCAAACGCAACAAAATTGCTCGTATCAGCACCGATGAGATGACGATTCATGTCTTGGAAATATTAGTGTTAAAGAAAAACCTAATGCTGCTCCTCTTGAATGTTAATTAAAACTCTTTTCAAATCGACTTCCAAGTGTCTGAGACGAGTACGGGGGGAGGGAAATGAAAATTTATTGAAAAAATTCCAATTACCGTTTTTGACGAGTGAAAATACGAGGACGGGGTCTCTCGTGTGAAACCCATTGTCGAAGTGATGAATTGCCTCGTGACGTCTTGTCACACCCTGTATGACGCGCGAAAACGTTAAATTTTAAGCGCACCAATTTTCTTTTATAACCACACGCATTGTGTAGAACTACATGTTGGCCTGCTAAGCCCTGTCGCACCGGGACTCCATGTGTGGTTTATGGGCACAAGCGACAATGTGTGCGTAGTAACCGGTCAAAGTCGTCGTTTTCGTCGTCGTCGTGACTGTTACCTATTATCTATCAATCACCCGTAATGGATTGCGTTTAAAATGTGTTTAACGGAGAAAATCACTCGGCTATTATTATATTATTATTATTATTATTATTATTTCATCCCACTGTACTCTAGTAGAATAGAAAGTTTTAAGTCGCTCGACTATACAGTGAACGAAATCGATTTGCGTCCGTCAGCACCGGTAATAACACGTCGAGTAAGTCAAGTAATATTAAATAATAATAATAATAAGTGCATACGTGTACGAGAATTGTAATCATGGTCTACGGATAAATTCATTCGATCGAATCCATCAATCTTGTTAAGTCGTATTTAATTGATATGAAGGGATGACATAAAAATTCGTTTCGTGATTACGGAATTCAGTGATTGGAAATTATGTTCTGCATAATTCTGCGTGTTCTGAGATTCCTTTAAATTTTTATTTTTTCGCATGACCATTCATTTTAGATTCTGAGTGGAGTGAAAAAGCTACTGGTTTTACAGAGAATTTTCTTTTTTCTCATTATCGAAAAACTTTCCAGCAAATAATTTTGTTTCCTTAGCGCTTCGAATAGGCCACTTCCCGAAATTTTCTACATTTTTTACAAAAATAAGATTAAGTTAAAGACTTAGGTATTATTTTTTCTGCTGATCTTTCTTTCTCTGAACATATTTCATCTATCTACTGCAAAGCGATGCGCATGTTAGGATTCATCAGACGTCAATGCTGTGATTTCAAAAATATCGATTGTCTAAAAGCATTATATTGTTCCTTAGTTCGTTCGAATTTGGAGTATGGGTCGATAATATGGAATCCATATCAACTTAATCACATTAGCCGCCTAGATCATGTACAATCTTACTTCTTAAGATATTTATCTTATAAGTTTGTAATGAATTGTTCCACGGAAGAACTTGCGATGAAGTTAGGTCTACACTCACTTTCCTCCAGACGTAGATTTAATGATGCATCATT
>JAIPRM010008067.1:0-16358 GCA_025469315.1 Stegophylla sp. TES_Ste_2020
TTTTTTTTTTATTAACTTCCTTCGTTCAGAATCGTTTTACTGAAGAAATGATTTATCGTTTCTTTAAAATTTAATACGCCCGTCAAGAGAATACCACCCTAACGTGCGAAGTACACCCATCGTGCGAGTTTGTCCGGCTTTCTTATATTTGTAGTTCAGGGCCCGGGATGCGATCGCACTTTAGCACCCCGGGCCAGTCCGCCACTGATTACTGCTCGCGTAATCGTTATCGGTATATTTTTATAAATGTATAATAAACAATCCGGGTTTGCACGCCGTTGCGACGACGATCAAGAAAAATACTATCTAATCTGATAAAATTTCCGATAAACGCCATGTACAAGGGATATAAATTTATCAAAACATTCTGTTCATTTCATCTTTTTAATTTTTTTTTGTTATATTATTTATAATATGGTACATTTAATAAACGCTAAGGCATTTAAAATTTGCCGCCCCTAAAAAATTGCCGCTAGGGGCAACACGGGACCGTTGCCCCCCCCCTAAATTCGGCCCTGGACGTTCGTCCTATAGACAGGAATATATGTGAAGGGAATATCGAGGGTAACCAATAATTTTATACAAAACTTCAGAAACAAGTTTCCGTCGAATTTACAGCAACATTGTACGTCTACGTTTACATACTTATATAATTTGATAAATATATGTACATAAAAATATATATATATAATACAATATCCGATATATAATTTTTCTATCTTTCCCGGTGGGCCACTTCTTCAAATAATTTTTATAAAAAAATATTTTGTGGTAAAAATAAGTTGATTATTTTAATAACAGACAATAAAATACGAGTAATTGTGGAAAAGTCGTATTTACTAACTGTACTAATTTTATAATCTGTTGTTACTATGTATTACATATTTACAATTTATAGATATCATAAAACTTTTATATTAACTTAAAACTAAACCATATTTTGTCAATCTGGGTGGCTTACAATAATTTTAATTTTTTTATTGCTCAATAAATTCATTACCAATAATTAAATTCTATATATAATCACACGTTCCATACATTTCAGAGTAGATTTAGAGAAAAAAAAAGTTTTGAATTAAACTGAAGTAAAAAAAAAATTTTAAAAATGCTTTATCCAAATATAGATTACATTTAATCCATTTTGGAAGGTTACTTGGAACGCTAAATTTTTTTAATAAAATGTATTAAACCATAATTTTATAGTTTTCTTTCCTAATTGTCTAGATATATTAATGATTGTCTTATAAATTACAAATGGTTTAAAAATAGTTATAATAACTTTTTTAAATTTAAAATATTTTTAGACAATACTTTGATTTATGAGATACCTACATATAAATGAAAATGAGAAGGGGCTTTTCCCCTTTTCATTTTTTCAGGTTTCCAATTACGATGCTATAATATTCTTGCGTGTCAGATATTTGAAGATTAACTAGTATTCTTTTTTTTAATTTAACTATGATAGTTTGTTATATGAAAGGAAAATTATTGAAAATGTTCCGAAGTCTAAATGCCATAATTCAGACACAAGTGCTTTAGAATAATTTATCGGAAATACATAGAAAAGGCCCTTTGCAATTAAACCATATAGGTATTGTAGTTTTAGCAGCAGCTGCTGCAGTCGCTGTTTATATGTTTTTAATTATCAAATTATAACACCTAAATTGTTGTTATCTAAAAAACGCGGTTAAAACTATTACCTATCTTCCTATATAAAATTCGGAATAAAGAAAAAAAAAACTAGGCTAATTCTTAGATATTCTATAATAATATTTATATATGTATTCAATCAATCATCTTAAAGTAAATTGTTAGAGACCTTATTCCTTATTCTACTTTAAAATATATAAAAATCAGACTTTATAATACATTAGGACTTAGGTGACACTATTCTAGACATTTTAAATTAATGGAGATTGAAAAATAAATTTTATACGATTTATACTTTATAGTAAAAACACAAGCTATTAAATAATTTTGATGTTTACATACATTTTTAATTTAATAACGTAACTATATTATTTGGTCTCAAATGTGTAACATTTGTTGTTATGATAATATAATCATTTTCATACATTTTTAACTAATTATTCAGTAGATTAGTATACTGGTCGGAAATTTTTATTTTTTCCATCTCATCTCATCACTTTTCTATTCTTGTAGACATTTAAATATGTTTATAGTTTCGTACTCTTAATCTACTGAGGGACATTAAACTCTCTACAGTAGAGCCTCTACTATAAGCGACACTTAAAATTATTTATTTTTACAAATAAATCATTTAAAATTGTAATTCTCTTCATTAAACGCTATACTCGGATAAGGCATTTACCAACTGCGTTTAAATCTGATGCTTTAAATAACTGTATACTTAGTGCATAGTATAACGCAAGTTAATGATATTCGTTTTGACTTTTAATTCCTATTTATCTTGCAACAAACTTAGTATAATACTACGTATTTGTCCGTATATTTAAACACAGATTTACAGCCTGTCCAACGTCAGAATAACGTACCTATTTTACGTAATCATAATGAATGAATGATACAACTAGACAGCGACTCATATTGTTCAAGTTAATGAAAATAGGAAGCTTTAGTTATGCTCATTAGATACGAATGTTTAAAACAGAAGCTCATTAAATGAAAATATTTTCAAAGGAAGAAAAAAATTCAGTTACGACTTAGAACTATAAAAATATATTTTGTGAGTTGTTATGTCAATAAAAAGAATAAAATATTATGATTATGTTTGTTAGCAATTTTTTATTCCCAAGGAGTTTATGAAGAGAGCGAGATAGATATTTAACGGCTTTCTGATGTAACATTTTAATGATGCTTAAATAAAACGAAAAAATATAAATAAAATGATATTTATTATTCAAGCACCTCGTGATTACAGTTTTATTTACGCTATAGTGAAAAGTGTTTAAAATTAGAATATTATATTATAAATATTTAGAACCTAGTATATAGTCTTATTGAAAGACTTAGGAAAAAATCTGACCCAGTGTCCGTCTTTCAAAAGCGGCACGATGTGCTATTTTTCACATATAGACCATATCATAGTCACGCTATTATTTTTCAAATAGAGTCACAAATTACTATATTTATATTAATTAGCATAGATTATAAAAGCTATTCATGTATATACATTGTAGATAAATGATAAGTTGATATGAGGTTTTGTTTTAATAATAAATTATCATTGAATTTATTGATTGAATTCAACGTTGAAATTGTGTTGAGTTTTACTTCTAAAATAGGGAGAATTCTCACAACTAAAGGATAGGAGCAAAGCCATATATTATTATTAACTAATATAAATTATTACATTATAAAAAAAAAAAACATGATTACTTTTCTCCTTCTCATTTAAAAATAAAAAATTCACCTTTTTCCTTGACTTAAATCAATTATATTATAACTTATACATCCACATATTTGTTACCGGTCACGCCGAAATCGATAGGAAAACAAGCCGAATTCATGAAATTGAAAAATTGAATGATGCAATGTATGTCCGGCTTTCGTGTCTATACATTAATTTACTTATCTTTGCTTTACTTTAGAATTAGAATTTAGAAGTATTTTTTAAGCACCTTCGATTCTTGATGCATTGGTTAAACAAATTAATTCGTCTAAACTAAACTAAACTAGCAAAAATGTTGTACTGATTATTATATTTTGGCTATTATTAGGAATCAAATGTCATCCTTTATAGTAAATTTAGATGTTTTGTATTTCTTATGAGATTACAGCTGCTTAAGATAAAATGACTTAAGTCAGCGTTTCCCAACCTATAGGTCGCGACCCGAAATTGGGTCGTCAAATATTTTTAACAGGTCGCTGTTCATCAACAAAAAAAAAAGGAATATAATAAGGAGAAAATATCTAAATAAATAACAAAAATAAAAATGACTAAATATACAAAAATCAGTAACAATAAATTTAAAATATTTACGACAAAACGTTGTTATTCTTTAGTGCAGTACTACAATCAATATTGCTAATTTTTTACTACAACTACTACTACTAATATTAATTACACTAATTTTGCCATTATACCTATTTAATATTTTATCAGTTTGTTTTTATTTATAGTTAATTCTGAATTATAAACATTTTAATTAAAAGATTTTTAATAGTATTTGTAATTGACAACAATAAGTATTCAGCAATCTGTAATAAATTTTATCGCCTAAATTAAATAATGAAATTGCTTATTAATAAATTATCATTAATGTTACTATATTAATGTGCAAATAATTGAATTTTTTTGCTGGAAAAAATGGGTCACCTATTCAACAAAAAATAAATGTATGGGTCGTCACAGTAAAAAGGTTGGGAAACACTGACTTAAGTGATTAAACAGTAAATTAATGATTTTACAAAGAATGATGCATAATAAAATTGTCAAAAATGTAAAAAATAACCCCACTATCTTAAAAAATAGTATAAATATATAAGCCTGAAGTTGAACTGTGCACTTGGTTCCAAGTGCCTTAAATCAAACGCTGCTCGTAGTGGTATCTACGTGATGCTTAAAAACTGTTAAACAAATCCAATAATTGAATAATTATTCACGGAATGGAAAAACAAAAACGAGTCATTTTGGCACTACCCAGTCTGTATATACAATCATTGCTAATCCGCGGTCGTTTCAAATGACACCGCAGCTGCGATTTGCATTTTGCATATACATATTATTATATATATAATATAGCATACTAACTACCATATCCGTATGCATATTGCCTGTTGCAAATACGTTTCCGATGCACACACGCACACATACTTACACAATTACACCGGAAAATACGTTATGTTAAATACTATGTTCGGTAAAAACAAATAAGAACACAACATAATGTAATAAATAACAATAATAAAATACCTAATAATAATAATAACACAAATAATTATTATTATTGTTGTTGTGATGATAATAATTATGAATGATAATAATCAGGGCTCGGAAATTCTAGTAAATACATATTTTTCTTGGTTCATCCTAGAACATCCAAAGTAAGATACAAATATGTTTCACTTTTCTCTGATGTCATGCACGAAATTTAATTTTGCTATTTTTTGCATATTTACAGTTTTTACTGCTATTTTGCTAATTTAAGGTTTTTAATGCTATTTTTGGGTATATTTTCACATAAATACATATTAAAGGAGCTATTTTGCTAATTTGGAGTTATAAATGCTGTTACAATATGTTGTAACAATATGTGATTGAAAAACTAAATTACCTATAATATGATTAACAGCCGCCTACGAATAATATGCGAACGAAAACAAATTGTTTTATTTTAAGATAGTACGCAGCCAAAATAAACGGCCTTAGACCGTTGTCGATTAAATCGGACAATTCCATTCATTTCAAATAAAAATCGAATACTTCATATTTAAAAAAATCTGTAAAATTAAATATATCTTAAATTTTATGTTTAAAAAATTTTTTGAAAATTTTATGTTGCATATTTTCCAATTTTTAGTGCTGTTTATAGCGCTTATATTAATGTTTTTACGCGCATATTGAAGCACTAAAAATTAATTTTTTTAGTGCTATAATTCCGAGCCCTGGTAATAATGAATAGTACAAATTCGAAATTCACATCGAAGGTACATGAGGTACGTGTATAAAATACACACGAGTGAGCTCTACGCGCAGCGATTAATGCGCGTAAATAGTGAATACATTTGTATAGAGATTACGCTGTACGCAGTGCGTGACAGAGCGAAGTGTCCATCTATATTAAATTAAGGTCGCGCGCGCGTTTAATTATTTTTTTATAAATATTCACATTCACACTTCACACTTAGCGTACTACGCAATTATATTAGTTAAGTAAGTTGTCGTTTGTTTACAAACCAACCGGCAACTGTAATATTTTCGATAGAAAGTTTACGTGAAAACAACAGCTATAACTTAAATTAATAAAATTACTTATTGATCAAATATTTTCCCTCGAACTACACACAATATTTAACATAATCGAAATACATTTTATTTACACATTTATTCCTGTACACATATTTTAATCTATTCTGTGCCATTTTCGTCATTTAATTAATTACTACGCATACTCAATGTATCAAAATATAAAATATCGTTAATTTTGTTACACATAATATGTGTTCATAGTCAATCCTACATGTTTATGTTATGTTTTATATCTGAGTAGGTATCTGATAGTATATTGATATTATTTAATGAATTTAAAGTGTTTCAGATTCCAGTGATTTTATATTATTGAAAAAATATATATAAAACTTTCTTCAACGAGACTGTCAGACATATTCTTTGAATATTCAGTTTTCTCCAAAGGTTTCACTATTATTATTATAAATATGAATCAACAAAAAAAGTATACATTTGAATTTTATTCTAATTGTGACTCAAATAACTTTTTATTATTTGATACCATAGGTAATTTTATAATAGTTTAATTTTATACAAGAAATGATAAAAATGTTTAAAATAAATAAAATTGTGATAAATTAAAATCAAAAGTATTATTTATTAATTATTGTCATATGATATGTAAAATTATATTTCCAATATCATTCTAATAATGAACAAAATATGTTCAAACTAAAAACGCTCTAAAACAAAATAGTACAAAGTATCTTGAAATGTGTTTAAACATTACCGAATGTATTTGAACAACATATAGTTAAAATCTTTTATTATAATTTCCCACCGTTGAAATTATCGAAATTATAATTACTAACTTTAGAGGTAAAATAAAAACGGGGAGAAAAATTCTCAAAGACTAATGGGAAATTCCTAGGAATTAACTCTCTAATGGCAAGTTTTTAAATTATAGATAGGGGCTGTATGAAACTTTTGGAACACAACTCCAACTATCCATAAAACTTATTTATATACAAAATAACCCACATCGTTGTAAATAACTAATACCCTACTTAGAATCTAAAAGATGAAATATATCAATTTCAGACACGATATAATATGTTGAGGAATAAATAACGATAATAATTTATAGTCGGTATTCTTCCAACATTGCGTTAAAGGTACGGGAATTATGACGTAAGAAGGGAGGACATTATTCGGGTCTAAACGGTCGAAACAGACAAAAATCGAGACGGTTATGAACTATCACGGGGTAATAGCATCAAATAATAATATATATTTACGATATACGACTTTTAATATCTATGGATATGCGGCGATACGTGACAATAAAAAAAAAAAAACGATATCAAAAACGTACAGGTATTTATTTATTTGCGTGCGTGCGTGAGTATGTGTGTGTGTGTGTGTGTGTGTGTGTGTGTGTGTGTGTGTGTGTGTTATGCGCGCGCGCACGTGATTGTATGGGGATGCGCCAGATCGGTTAATAATAACAGTGAGCTGCGAATGATATACGTATACGCGCAAACACATATACAGAGGACGACTCGTTCCTCATCGCCATAGTCATCACAATATCCAATACAGTCAGCCACGACCGTCGTGGTGTAATCTCCTCTCACCACTTCCTCGACGCCCGCACCGAACCAACACACACACACACACACACACTGCACGGGTGCCGCGTGAACGTGCTATTTTCTAATAGCACGACTGAATGACTAACGGTTCTCGTCGTCATAATATTATCGCTATAGCGAATCGCCACCGCTGCTACGCGAACCACCCTACCGACCACCCTTATGACCAAGGCTAGGATTTGTATGCAATAAAAAATTGTAAAATATGCATTTTATTTACCAAAATATGCAAAAATATGCATTTAATTTTTTACAAGATAAACACAAAAATATAGTTACAAAAAAAAATATTTATTTATTGGAATTCATCATTGGCTGTTTGTCTTAATATAATATAATTGAGAAATAAAATGAAATAAAATAATTTAGAAACAATATTTTTAATTCTCATTCAGTTGTGGAAGTACGTGTGTTACTTGCTATGACAACAAATTATTTACGAAATGTACAATAAAACATGCACTTTTCACACTCTTATGATCGAAATATGGAATAATATTCATTTTATTCAATATATGCAAAAATATGCATTTTATCCTAAATATGCAAAAACATGCAAAATAAAAACACCATTTATCTCATCATGAAGTGATTCGTGGATATTACTGACAAAATCAATCATTAGAAGTCGCAAAAAAAACATGCTGTAGCATATAAATCCTAGCCCTGCTTATGACTATAAACATATAAACACACTCACCACGAACACGCACACACATACTTACAAGTCTGGTTGCATGTATTTAAGTCCACATTGACGACGAATTACAGTCAGCTGATATATTTTGCTAAATGAAAAAATCTTTTTCGAAAACATTAGTATTAGTAGTGCTTTCGCGAGTTATATTATCAAACACTTCCTGAAACCATTTTCGATTCACTTTATTTAAACGTATTTTGCGTATCTTCAATATATGTTACGTTAACTGATGGACCTTCAACAATCGAAGGGTCGTCGTATAATATAACCGAATTGTACAACAAGTTTTCCATTCGTTTTGAAAAAGTATTTATGTGCGAGACAGTTGAGCACGCAAGATCGAGGATGCAGGGCATATTGAAAAGACATTTGTTATTTAATAAAAATTGTAATTGCGCTATTATGTAATATATATATATATATATAAAACTTTTTAAAAAATCATACATTTTAATACCATTAAATTATATTGCTAAGCTTTGTACATTTTCTTTTAAAAATTATTATAATACCGATTTAGACTTATTTAAATAAATGTCATTACTATATATGTAGGCAAAATGTAACTTTCAACTCAAACGACGTATAGGGTACATTAAATACAAATACAATATGCCATTAATAAAAATAGTTCTAACTATAGTAAAAAAATATGTACTAATAATTTTTCACTAATTTTTCTCGCCCAATTTTCTATGCTCAAGCGCCGGCCTACTCTCTTAGTTCTCATACAATTTTCTCACGATTAAAAGACATACTCTAGAATACCGTAGGACCCATAGGCGCAATTAGGAAGGGAACTTGGAGGACTAAACCCCCACAAAATTATTTATAGCAACCAGATTTTTTGAAAATTGCTTTAGGTTAATGCCTTTTGGAGGGATAAATCAATTAAATCCCCACTAAAAATGTTTTCTAGTTGCACCAATCGACACCTCATTTGGACAATACCTTTTAGTAGTACCGAATCAAGATTATTTTAGTGCTTCGTAACACCCCCACCCACAGCTTTAAATTTTCGAATTCTTTGAAAAAAGCCATTGATATTATGGCGTCTCTGAATACACGGCACTCGCGGGGACAAGAACCACAGCTCACCCACGCCGCCTAGATCCAACATTGCCTATTAGACAGATTTAGTTTGATTTTATGTCATGGATCAGAACTCTAAAAGCAAAATATTCTCCACCTCCACACCATATTTTTATCGTTTTATACACGTGTGTAGCACGCAACACTCGTTATAATCCACCGACGTCGTCGTTGCCATCGATGCCGAAGAGCCGTGCAGCCCTCGCGAAGTGCCGGCGAAATCGGCTGATGGGCTGGATAGAGAGAAGGAGAGGGTTTAAGAGGATAATGATGCGGTGACAACCGCGAAGGGTATATCCTAATATAAATCTCATTCGTCGGCGGTGGCGTTGTATTTTATAAACAAATTACCGCCGTCGCCGACTAATCGACCGAGTAGATACGAAGCCGGTAAAAGGATCATATACACGCGTTTATATAGGCGCGCATAAAGCTGACTCGGCGGCTGCGGTTATGTGACGTTCAAAAAAAAAAATAATAATAATAACTGAAAGAAAAAAATCATTGGAGTATATAAGCAGAGCGATGAAACGGCGGAAACGCGACGATAATTTCAATGTAACACGGACGGGAGGGGTTGACTGCGGTGAAATGTATATAAAGTACACGTATATAATGAATGTTGTACAGGTTCACGAATTACCGTCTACGTTCGTTTTCACCTACTCAGGACACCGGTTGAGGTGTCGGCGGGTTATATTATTATTTAGAGTATATAGTATAATGACGTGAAGATTATATTACACCACTCGCGCGTACACATAAATATGATTAGAGTGGTGGTGAGAGAGGAGGGGTGGCGATTAACGACCGCGATAAAATAGTGAATTATTGACGCGCTAAACACGTAACACTTAACTTGCACGATAGGAGCGACTTAACATTATTTTTGGGGTAAAATTTAAATTAAAGGGTTCCGTCATCGATGTATATTTATATAACAGTAACGTTTACTGATATACCTATATTTTATTAATTCTTTAATATTATTTATAAGGTGGACAGTGGCGAACTCTTTAACGTTAGGTCGTTCAAATCAAGGCTGAAACGATTGGGGAGAAGGGGTGTGGATTCATTCATTACTCGGAATAATTTCGTTTAGAAATATTTTGTATTTTAAATACTTATAAAAATTGATTTGGACTCTGATAAATTTAGATTCTAAGCAAAGTGAAGGATGTGTAGTTTTACAATGATTTGTGTCTGTTATAGATTCTGAGTGGAGCGAAGAAGCTAGTGATTTTACAACGATGGTTATTTTTCCTTTTTTTCCTATAAACACATTTTTGTATAGAAATACTTGTCCAAATGGTTCAACCAATAATTGTTTGAATCACAATTCACCTCTAAATGGTATAATAATTAAGAGGTAATTTTTCGAAATTCTTAATAGTTTTCTCAAAATTTGAGGAAAACTTCCCAAAATTTGACAAAAAAAACTCGGAAACTACATTTTTAAAATCCAAACTTTATAAAAATTCAAATTTATGTAGATAATAATATGAAAAATATTTTAGCGCGAGAAAATTTTGGAAATTTTTTTTTCTCATCGAACATTTTTTTTTTTTTTACTTTTCTCAGTCAATAGTGAAATATAAAACTGGCTGAGTAAAAAATACATTTATTTTGTTATTATAACAAAATTTAAAATTTCTAAGTGAAATTGGCTTGAATAAACTGAATAGCTAAGCTTGGAATCGTCTTATTGAAGAAATGATTTATCATTTCTTTAAAATTCAATACACCCACAAGAGTATCCTACTCAATGAGTGAACAATACCCAAGGTTCAAAGTCCTTTTTTTCACATTTGTCACATTTGAGTAAGAATAAATTAATTTAAATTCTATTACCTCATTTTCACATCTATTAAATATCGGAATTTGAATTTGTATGACCTTTTCATAGTATATTGGTCTCAGTGGCGTACGCAGGATTTTGCAGTGAGAGGAGCTGATAATGAAAAAATATATATTTCTGGTTTCATTTGATTTTAAATCGAAGGTTTAAGTACCCATGCAAAATTATCATCTTCACCCAATGTTAAAATGTCAGTGAAACTAGTTTCTACCCCTATTAAGCACCACATTGAATGAATTTCTTTTAAATAGGTATATACCTATTATACCATATGGTCTTAAAACTAAAAATCATTACTGTTCCATAAAATTTATTTCATGATAAAAATTAAAACTTTCTAATATTTTCAAATGGCCACATTCAATGAAAGTAAACTTGTTTGATAATTTTATCGAATCTAATGAATACTATGTAGAATAGGTGATAAATTCTAAAAAAAATTTCTATTTGTTTAAATTTGAGAATCAATATTCTGGATTTATTGCTAAATAAATAAAATTAATTTTGTACGATTGTTTTCAATATATTAGTAGTATGTTATTTTCGAAAATTTCGATAATAACGTGTTTAAAGTGCGGTCTTAATGATAATCTATGACCTACAGAAGGATTAAATAATACTTAATTCAACTCTAGGTTTCTACTCAAAAATGTTGTCAAAAAAATACTAAAACAATTGCAAGAAATCTAATTTAATTTAACTTTTATCTTTTATACAAAATAAAATTTAATACGGACAATGGGGAGGGCTTCAGTCCCTTAGCCCCCCTCTGCGTACGCCACTGATTGATCTGGTTTCAATAAATGGAAATACGTGAGTTTGAATCCCTTGATATTTAATCCCTTCAATTAAACACGAGTTCTGTGTTAAAAGATAACACTCAAGTTGGGCCCGCGGTGTAATCATAAAATACTCGAATTGGGTCCGTGATCATATCAATAACTCGATTGAGAAATCAAAATACATACATGGTTTTCAAAAACTTGAGTGGCACTTCCATGTTCCAAGTATTTTCAATTAACGATTATGAAATTGAAATGTGCCCACGGTGTACAGCAAGTCGAGAGACATGTATAGACTGAGCGAAGCAAAGCAACAGTGCCGAGAAACGTAGCGACGAGTGCCAAAATACTCGCAGAAATTGTCTACCGGGGTCGATGGAAGGCATGTAGAACTGTATTTTCGCAAAGGATACTTAACCTTATTTTACTTTACTTTCTATATTTAAATTTTCATAAAGTTTGAATTAAAAAAAGATAGTTTCCAAGTCTTTTTTGTCAAATTTTTGGTAGATTTACCCAAATTTTGAGGAAACAATTGAGAATTTTGAAAAATTACCACTTTGAAATACCATCTAGAGGTAAATCCGGTATTAAAGAGTTACTGTTCGATACTTTTAGACATGTATTTCCTTACAGAAATTTGTTTACAGAAAAAAAAAACAAACATTATTGTAAAAACACTTGTTTTCGCTTCACTCAGAATCTAAAACGAATTATATACTACATATTATCCTAAATTACTGCACTTAATAGACTGAATGTGCAACTAAATAAAGGCATTCCATGGACTATGGACTATCTTATTAATACACAGTTTAAAACAAAAAGAAATCGTTATCTACCTCTTACTGTTAACTGTTGAGATTTACTTAAAATGAGAAATTTCCTATGAAAATGCTCTGCTTTTAGAGCCCTTTATTTCATCCCATTACAATCCCGTCGCTGACGCTTATACCCATGAAATATCATTACTTCTTCGCCAGTGGACTCTCGGTAACTATTATTAACTCGAAAACTTTGAAAATTTTAAAACGAAAAACCACTTAAATGACACACTCCAGCCTCTATTTTAACCGACAGTAGAAGCCAAAACAAAAGAAATTGATAAAAATGCAGTGATTTAACGAGTAAAACGGTAAAAAAAAAATTAAATATTTCTATACACAATTTTTCCTGGCATTAAAATCCTGGTATATTATTTTTCCTGGCATATTAGAATTAATAACCATATATTATTTTACTTTGCATGATTTCGTTTTTTTTTTTTTATATATAATTCTGATGAAATTACATTTTTTCATAGCTAAATAATGCATGTATTTTGAGCAGTAGACAAAAATCTTTAGAATAATGTCAAATACAAACAGACATAAAATGTATAATACACTTTGAGTCTCCACTATATACTCGCAATTACTATGTAGTATGTACTCATTGTAGGTTCCCATCATACAACACTATAGATATAGAAAATTCGACAACTCGGATCTCTCTTCAAGTTCAAAAGTTGTGTTTACCCACTCCTAATAATTCCAACTCAACTTAACCTCTCCCCCGTGGCCACCACATATATCTACTGCTACCAATGCATACGTATTCACAAAACAAATGAACTAGAAACCACGCTCGGTGACAGTGACGTTTGGACAACCACATACATAATTATGCGATACTGACATAGTGCAACGTACAACAATAATTACGTCGGTCGTTTTCGACTAGGACAACGCCACGACATTACAACCACAATATACCTAACCTGTATACATACCGATAACCGTTATACATTATGATATATTGCAACGGACGTTTATTTTCTACGTGAATTGTTATCAGCGACAGTGGCTGCCACATAATAAAATGGTTTAACGTCACAACTTTTACCATGAGTAACGTAACCGTAGAATATAATTAATTAATAATAATTAATAACTAAAAGTTAAGTTTTAAAATTTAATGTATACAAAAAAAAATTATTTTATTTACGTATTTAGTTTGAAATTAATACTTATGAAACGTTTCATTTTGACACTTATATTTGTAATTAAGTTATTAAGTTAAAACCTAATATTTTAATTGTTATTTAAATTATATTGAATAATGGCAATTTTGCTTTCAGTTTCACATATTGTTTTATAATTTTTAAGAAATTTATTGTTTGAGCAGTCTTATTTTCATTATAAGTTTATTGTCTCTTATTATCATTGCATTAATGAACATTCTATAAGCGGAGAAGACGATTTACTGCAAACGATAACCTAACACACTCTACACAAAAAAATATTAATTCTCAAAAATTTAACAAAAATATCTAAAAACCAAAATTTGAGTGATTTAACAAGGTTACACTAACAAAAAAATTGAAACTTAATGAAGATTCCTATAGATGTTCGTTCTCAAGTTGAGCTTTTTTAAAAGTTTACAAAAAACAATTTAAAAATAACTTAAAATGCCAAAAATATCTCTCTCTGGCTTTGTCCTTTCTATGTTATAAAGTTAACTTAAAATCCAATAATAGCAACATTTTGTATTGGATTTTTTTTTTTTTAAGTTATCCAATACACTTACTTTTAATGTTTTAATGTATATATATATATATATAATTATTTTAGTTTATAAGAATATAAAATATTCCATGCAACAATAAATAAAGATAATTCTGTCAGGTATAATACAAATCTCTAGGTAACTATTCATTTATTGGAATACACGTAATTTCAACGCACGATTGAAAACATGCGATATTTCGAAGCTTGACAATTAGGCGCATCATACAACTTTGAAATAGGTAACTAAAATATTATACATAGGAAAAACTGATATCATATAATAAACATTATAATTTATCATATTAATAATAAAATCTTAAAATATATTTTATTCATAATTAATGATTCTGTGTTATTATCAAACAACATTATTCAATGACACAATGTAATATTAAGTATCCTCCAAGACGTCCCACATACAGAGCAGGCGCTGATCCAGAAGAAAATCTTGAAGTGAATCATGTTTTTGTAAAATAAAACATTGTCAAAACTTATACATTATCAAAAGTATTAATTAATATTTTATATACTATTTATTTATTTTAAGAAGATTATATCCTACTAAAAAAATGTGTCAATTTTTTCTAGTCGTTTTGACTCGCTAATTATTTTCATATAATCATCCAGTGTCCAAAATAAAGAGTGAATCATAATTATATGAAAAATAAAATAAAATGATATTGAAACTTAATTATTTACTTATTTATATTAATACTCTGTATTAAAATCAACTTGAATTGTATTTATTTCAGAGGTGAATCATGGATCATTTTATTTTAATTATGTTTAATTTTAAGTATAGCACAATTTTACTTTGAGTATATAGCATTATATTTCTTCAATATTTATATGTATGTCTAATAATTGTAATTTATAATCAGGATATTCAAAATAGCTAATAATTAATAATCATATAGTTTATAATTGAATACAATTTTATAACAGTTTTTAAATAAATAAAAAAACTGTACTATTGTATATTATATTAAAGCAAGTAATATCAAAATAAGCAAAATAAAAATGGTAAATAGAGAAATATTTTAAATCCCTACATGGGTTAATTTTAAAATAAACATAAAGTTCAAAGTCTGGGGGATGGTCATGACCTCTACGACTTTTCTTCTGGATCCGCTACTGATATGGAAAACACCAAATTATTTATAATTTTGAATAGTATGTTATGTAACATTTACACATTATGGTCTTTACAAACATACAAATTCAACTAAGACCAGATTTTTTTGGAAAATTTAGGATTTATCCACAAAAAAACATAGCACTAGGTGGCTGGAAGTAAAACATTATTTAAAGATTCAATTAAAGTAAAAAACTTATAAAGCAAATGCAAAAAAATACAAAAAAAAAAGCTCATTTTAGATTCTAAGCAGAGCGAAGAATCTTATGAATTTACAATAATGTTTATTTATTTATGTTCTGAAAAACACTTTTGCATATATAAATACTGATTCAACAGCCTCAATCAGCCACTTTTTGAATCAGTCTTCAGCTCTAGATGGTACTTTATAATTTGAAATTTTCAAAATTCATATTATTTCAAAGAGTTTACACTCGTCGCCATTTTTGGTACCCCTTAAGATCCAGTGGCGTTTTCTGCTTTGGATCTCTAGGCGTGTGTGCTAGACCCCCAAAATGGAAATCAATTCAATACTTGTACTCGTACATATTTAAATCATTTATTATGAATAATTTCAAATAAATGTGGTACAAAAATATTCGAAAAATTATTAATGTAATAAAAAAAACATTAAGATTTTTACTTAAATTCAAATTCAATTCTTCTCTCTTTCTCAATGAATTTTTTTATAACATCTTCATAAAACTTATCTCTG
>JAIPRM010008068.1:0-16357 GCA_025469315.1 Stegophylla sp. TES_Ste_2020
TGTCAAATTTTGGGTATTTTTTTCCAAAAAAAAAAAAAATTGAAGAATTGAGAAATTCAAAAAATGACCTGTCTAAAGGACAATCTAGAGGCAAACCCGATTTCTAAAAGTTGCTGATCAAAACTTTTGGACAAGTATTTCTATACAAAAAGTTGTACACAGCAAAAAAAAATAAATATCGTTGTAAAAACACTAACTTCTTCACTTCGTTCAGAATCTAAAAATTTAACTATGTAGTTCAATTCTCGTCTGTTCATTTATAAATACACACTGTATTAACAGTGGAGCCCGGACAAACTATATTTTCCATTGTAAAATACGAATAATGAATTTTAATTGATCCTTTTATGAATATTGAAAAGATTTTCGGTACAATAGACGGACAAATTAGACGCGATAAGCAAAAACGAACCGTGTTTTATGTGCCTGGTCTCGCGGATTAATGCAATTCGCTGTTACGTCGCATTTGTTTCGACGTCCGAATACTATAGGTACTATTATTTTGTTACCTCGTCATTTCCGTAGACTTTCATAGATATAATATTATAACATCAATAGTATACGATTCCGGCTATCACAGCCAGTGGGAATCCTCATAATAATCGAACAATAATTAGTACTTCCATAGTAGTCATTACTCATTTTACCTCCCGAACGGTTTGAATACATAATAATATTATAAACACTCGTAGATACTGAATGAAAACGATTATATTGATTCGTAAATCGTTCGTTAAATATGATTTTAATGCTACCGACTGCACTTTCTTTTATTTATGTTTAAAGTGAATTATAGTTGATAATAATTGCAGTCATCGCCGAAAAACTTATTAATATGCAATTCCTACAATATGCTAAAAACTAAACGGTTTCCTTTTTGCACCAATATTATGAATTTCACGTGTTTTAGTAAGTTTTTTCAACTACACGTACTGTGAAATGCACAAAAATCATCTCAGACATCCGGTTTTTTCACACATAATCTCTTGTTCGAACAATAACAACCGTGTGTGTGTGTGTGTGTGTACCGGCGAAAGATAAATGGCCTTACTGATGTACATTATACTAGTCACCGCCGCCGCACCCGTTTCCACCAGTCCCTTCGGCCACTGCCGCCGCCGCCATCGATAGAAGTGACAATGACGCCACACACACACACATATTTTCCGTAATACAGGTAAAAGAAATTACTGTTTCACATTGTACACGTCGTCATCGTCTAAATCGCATATATCGAAGGATCTTTTGTGTTTTTTTTTCGACCTCTGGTTTCGTGTACAGTATTTTGTCTGATATGTGGAAAGAAGACCGAGATATATTGTATATATATATATAATATAATATCTTTGTAAACATGAAAAAAAAAATAATAATAATAAACGAAAAATTTATGGGTATGGCACTTACATGGACACACACACACACACACACACCGTGGTCGAGACTTTGGTGCCGACAGTTTGGATTTCGATCCATTTCCCATGGCTGAACTAACATAACACGTGATGTAGGTAACACCAGTCCGTTGTCAATAAGGTAAAGAAGATAACAATAAAACCGATGATGCAAGGCGTTTTCAATACGAATTCGGAAAACAATTTAATAATCAATATTATTACAACGTAAACAGCCTTTTTTGAAGTCTGCATGTCACGTATGGGCACGTTATAAATTCGTATTATTCCATATTATATGTAAGTATTTCGACGGCGAACAAACACATTCGTTTTATCGCCCTATTCAGTTTACATAATACGGGGGGATTCGTGTTCAATGTATACGTTATTCGGCCGGTAAGCGAGCGGATACTCACCGAGCACATACTGCTGCTTTATATTATTATTATTATTAGTATTAGTACATCAATCAAGACATCCCTCGAGGACATAGGTAGGGTTGGTACTACGTATCAATTGTGTGTGGCCGATGGAAAAACGTAATGACATACCCCGAGGACTGTGAATGTATTATTCAATTATAATAATTATTATTAAGAGCATTGCTCGACAAAACATCAGAGACACGTGCGCCGCGGTCAATTATTATAAAATCGTTTTAGTACACACACACACCTAGGCGGGGCACGAGTTCGTTCTTCGGACTACTTTGATTCTACGGAATGATGGTATTGTGTCGATTAAAGTGTCAATATACTTAAGTCTACGTGATACGTTGTTACACGAATACGTTTCGCGATCTTCGACAGAAGGTACCTATTGAAAAATTTTAATCCGTTTTACAACACTTACATATTATTATTTCATCAACTCGAGTGTGTTTCGAACGATAAAACTTAACTATAGTATAAAAAATAAGAATAGCGTTTCAGTCCAACGTAAATATTATATTAATTAACTTAAATGGATATATACCTATCATTTAATTTGTTAATATAAGAATATATCTTATTCGATAAATTATTAAAATTTGATGTCTTTACATAATTTTTTCTGATAATCTATTATTATTAATAATTTGTAATATACTAAAGTAATTAATGTTAAATATTTTTTTTTTTTGGCTTTCAATTAAATTAATTAGTTAGTTTGTTTTTTTGTAAAATACAGGGTAATCATGAAATGAAAAATAAAATGGAATACACGAGGAATGATCACTATAATGAGGTTATATGACTTATCTCATCAAATATATTGTACATTTTTTTAATTAGCTTATAGAAGAAAAAAAAACGTGAAAATTTAATTTAAATAAGAGCATTTTTTGTACATTTCCGTGTAATTGTTATGTACAAAATTATGTAGACGTTTGTTATTAATAAACGATAATCATACACGCTTTTCTTGCTTCGTTCGCCTCGGCGTAATACAATTTTGTAACATTTCAAACGATCGTGATTAATCATTGTAATCGGATATCGATTGTGATTGAACCGTAGAGGTCGGTTTCAAATTCAATTTCTTCGAGGTTCCTGGAAACGAGTTATCTGGTCTCGAAAGGATCCAAAGTAGACTAGAAAATGGGAATATTGTAGTAATTCATTGATGTATGAAGGTAAACGAATCTAATAAACGCTAATTATTATTTAACTTGTATACGTAGACTATAATACAGGACTTGTACGTATTTAAGCTAAATATTTTTAATTTTATTTACTGTTGTCGTATAGTTAATTTATTTATTTTTTTCGGGGAAAAGGTTTATTTGGACTATTTCAATTCCCAGGAGCACAATTAAAAACTTCCACATAACCTAAATACGACCCTGAATTGAAGTATACAATTTCATATGTCGAGGTTAAGGCACATGGGCTTAATTTTTCTTACAGCATATCATACTAAACGATTATCACCGACCAGTAACTCAGAAATAATTGTAATCCACATTTTTTCTCTCTGTTTATAAATTGTTTGAAAAAATTTATAAAATAATCTACGAATTGATCAAATGTTAAAATAGAAAATAAATTTTGGTAGATAGAATAGATCATTTTGAATAATCCCATGTGTTATATAAACCCAGTTGGTTATACAAGCCAATAAAATTGCAATGTGTTATGCACGAGTGATGATGACGAGTGAAATGAAATTTGTGTTGGGTCACATGCGACTAATAAAGAACAATCTCCTGAAACAATGCGGTGCTTTCTCGCTGTTCACAATGACAAATATTACGCACGAAGGTGCTTGGATAAATTTTATAACTTTTTCACCGTATACCCAACTGTTTTTTTTTTTTCATTTCATTACTCGCTGCGACTGAAATGACGAACGAGAGACGATAATGACACGAAAATGTTAATGATAATATTATTATCCAAAACACACGACTCTGTGACCAAAAGTAACATATACAACAATTCGAGGGTTTAGTATTGAAAGAACGTAAAACAAACAATCCTAAATTTCAAAGACAGCAATTTGAAAAATATTACTTTCTACGTTTATTAAAAGAAAAAAATTAATTTTTTTTTTATCTACATAAAAAATAAAAAATGTAAATTGCTCTCCTGGAATTTTGATTTTTTTATTTGGTTATTACGTTTGTTTAATACTACGATAACGTTCGATCAAAACGTTATCATTGTTGTCATTGGTCGGTTCTAATATTTTGTCGCAAAAGTTAGGGTGCGTTTCCGGACGATTACTTAATTAAGTTCAATTTAACCGGACGGACGGTTTGGCGCAGTAAAATGGTATGGAAAAAAAAAGATATTATAAAGTAGATCACGAACTGCGGCGACTAGTATGACGTACTACTTCGTACGACGACAGTGGGAAACGAGCGAATGATTTACAACAGGAAACATATTATAGGTACACGTACTACAACATGGCAGTAGGTACACATAAACGCGCGCGTACGTCGTTATAAATGTGTAATATATACATTTTATAATGTACACACATGCAACCTTTTTGAACACTTAAGAGACGGGCGCTTTACACGTGTTTTCGGGCAGCGCTCGGCAACATATATTATATTATGAAAATATCGTCGTGTCCCACACGATCGCAGGTTCTCTCACGTTTTCCTTGTCCGTTTACACACTCACTAAAGTGTTTAATAATATACTCGTGACGACAGAAACACTACGACTACGACGACGTTCGACCTTTTATATTTATTTCATTTTTTCCCTTTTTCTTTTTCTTTTGGATTATCGGAGCAGGCGGCATTTACGCGGTTTGTAGAACTGTACTGCGTGCGCGACCATCTGGTCGTGTGTAAAATATTCAATTAACTCGAAAACCCGCATTGTCCTGCATAGCGTTAGGTTATGGCCGCACGCGCAGGAAAACGTACCCGGAGGCGAAACCTCTCCGTCGTACAAGTACCATATTATACAAACGCACATATTATTATATTATATTATATTATTGTTTTGCTCTCTGCCGACGACACATATGGTCTTTTGTTCGGTAAAAACTAAAACCCGCTTTTGGCCGGTCGCAGATAATATCGTTGCGCGTACAATACGTTTTTCATAATATTTCATACGTCGTCCGCTCCTCTTAGGGGAGGGGGGGGGCGTAAGAACACGCGTTTTTCATCCCAAACGTGACCAAATGCAAAAACTCGCAGCCAGCAATAGAATTCGTAATATTTTTTGTACTTCCCGGGGGTGATAAATAAGCGAACACGTGTGCGGTCATTTTTTTCGTCATCTCAGTCGTCAACGGTATTTTTATTATATTATATACGAGTGAAAGTACAAAAAAAAATAATACCCCTTTTGCCGTCCAACATTTACGACTAGAAAATTTAATCCAGTTTAGTAAATAATAGCCATAAACGTATTTTTCGTACGAGTTATGAAATCGCACAATTTCGACGAATCCAGACGTACCTAGTATACTCTTTCCCGTTTTACACGATTTCAAACCACGCGTGTGTGTGTGCGTGATATTTAAACACCTATATGTGAAATTAAACGTGAAATAAACGACACCGATTTTTTTTTTTTTTATCATAAAAGTGTTTAAAATAGTTTTTAATCTCGCGAGTTTTCTTATTTTCGAATTTAAAACCGCGTTGAGGCGTGCACCTTCGAACAATGTCTTCTAAATCTATAGTTTAATAATCTATTTTTTGCACATATTATACTTAAGTTTCAGTGTTTACTTTTATCAAACCTCGTCAGTCAAAATAATCAATTTATCAACAAGTACATTTTTTTTTTTTCAGTAACAAAAATAATTAAATAAACTTTATAGTTATATTTAAAAATAAGATCAAGCGCTTTATAAAATTCGTCTGTTACATTTATTATTGTAACAGTACGTCGTTTATTTATCGCGCTCAGTACCTGTCAACAAATTAATCTGCAGCTCGTGAAGAGGACATTTTATTGTCCGGCGTGTTTCTTTTATTAAGTAGTGACGATTTACGGACGTCGTTTATGTCATAGACTCTCGGAATCTACGGTAAATATTATTCTCCATTCATACATTCTGTACAGCTCTAATTGTGACTACTACTAGCATAGGAAATAATCGGAATCTCTGCTATCTTAAAACTAGCAGATAATTAGAGTTCTCACACGCTTCAATTATTATTATGTTGCCCTATAATGATAGAACGTGTGAAATATAAATTAATTACGGATTATTAATTATCATTAATATCAACACACTGATAATATCTATAAAAAAATGCTTCTTTGAATATATTATGACGGGTCTACTGTACACACTTTAATCCCTACTTTAATAATGAGTAAGCATTTTTAGATTTTCTTACGTTTTAATCTTAAGTGCTACATTATGACAATTTATTTTAAATATAATATGTATATATTTAACGAGCTCTTAAGAACAAAAGATCTGTTAATGTATTGTGTATACATAAATTATTTGGATAGTGTAAAAAAAAAAAAGTGTATCAATAAGAATAAGTCTTGATATATTAATTTTTATAATGATAATAATATTGAAAACAGTTTACTAAAAAACTAAAGATTGAATTTGTAAATTTCCCGGGATGGACATTTCACATCTGAAGTTTCAAATGAGTCATATTTTATATTTATCTTGCATAATATACAATTCATTGTGGGCGAACTTTTACAATTGCAAATTTCTATATAGGTGTACAGTGTACTGTGTACGTATTACATGTTATTAGGAAACGTAAAAAACGAAGATATGTATTCAGTCAGTGTGTTTAGAGTTCAAATGGAAATTAGTCACTGTTTTTATTTTAAATTACAAATCGATAAAATGTTACAATTACCGATACAAATACATATTTGAATTTTTTTTTTTTTTTAAAGTTCTATCAAGTACTTATGTACGTAATGTAGCTTTTCCAGATATTTTCAAACTAAAATATAAGTATTCAGATTTCGTTAATAAACTAGATTTGATAAAATTTCAAAATATTATGTTATTTTCTCGTTCCATCTTATTTTAAAATAAATAAATGTTAATTGGAAACATTTCGATTAGACTAATTCATTGAACAATTTTCAAAACTGTTAATGGACATTTAAAAAACGTACTGGTTAAGGTTATTTTTATTTGCAGTAACATAATATTAATGTTAATTATCTTGCGTAGTACATATTTTTCGCCTTCTTTTAATCTCGCGAAACTGTTCGCACTACCATTGTCGGCATTTCAAAATAACGATTCCCGGCATAATATAATAGTGCTTACCTACTACGCCTTATAAGGATTTAAACGTCACGTTATTAATATGGTAATTGAAGCCGTAGAAAAAAAATTTTATTCTCAATTCTTTACGCAATTTAATTATTATGCAATTATTAAATTAAAATCAACGCGGACACCTGACGATAGCGAAACCTCATCTATGAGCTGTGTACGGAAAAATTTTCACATTCTGTCTGATATGTCTGTTAATACTATTGACTATATATTTATTCTCTTGTTTTATCTAGATCATTCGACTTCTTCGCAACGGTTTTTTCAACGAGAAAAAATACGTAACTTAATCCGAATGTGTCCATAACACTGCGTCAATATTTTTATTTTATTCGTGAAGAGACATTATTACTAATAGCAATACATGAGTATTAAACGTTATTTTTGTGGTTTTTATCCATTTCTGCATTCAAGTACGCATTACATTTTTAATATTTCTAAATTGGCTTATTATTTACAATGACCGCGAGATTTTTCAAAGAACCATTAATGCCTCAGTCAGTGCGTTTATTATTGTTATTTTTTTTTTTCGGGGTCATTTGATAACACAATATCTTGTGTGTGTTTGAAACTCGCCGAACGTTCGAACATCTAAAGTTGTTGTTAGTTAACACTGTAATTGTAAATTTCAATCGCTATTACATTAGTTTATGTAAAGGTCGTTTCGAGTACTTGAAGAATCGAGTTTCATTGCTTCGTTAATTATTCTTGTAAAAATTTGCAAACAAGGTATTGCCGATTAAATTACATTAATTATTATGAACAATAAAATGCATTCGCTCAAAGGACTCCGCCTAAAATACATAACACAGCATAACGCCATCCGTTATCTAGCCTTTGAAGTTTAAAAAAATACTTTTTTATCATACTTCAAGAACAATAAAAATCAATATATTCTATTACGCATAATAAAATATCTAGTTGATTATTATAAATGTATTAAATTATATTTCAAAAACAATTAAGATCTATAATAATATGCGCAATAGAATTACAATAATAATTAATAGGCACATTTTTTCTAAAAATGAAAACATTTTGTTTACATTCAATTTTTTTTTGATACTGATACAGAAACCCAGATCCAAACCATTATATTTTATAGGATTTAAATCAGTTGATAATTTGTAGAATATAAATCGATTTAGTTTGACCGAATGTCAACTCCTTCTGTGCTTTCTCGTTATACGAGGAAACTATTACAAGATTATTGTCAATACAATAATTAGTAATCAAGGTATTTAAATAAAATAAAAAATCAGTATTGTGGCGTACATTATAAGTTGAAAATTTAAACTTTGGCGATTTACTTCATCGAGTAGTAATAACTATATGCGAATAATCTCAGATCATTTTTTCATCGAAATCGATTTGTATGATTCCTAAATCGTACACATAGTTAAAAAAGTTAATGCATTCATCACGTTACCATATTAATCACATAATAGTATTTCACATGATTCCACAAAATATATATCGTATAGTGTGACAGTGTGTTCCGCCGACGATGTGACCAACTCCCTTGACATATATTTTATTAATTTAAACGCCTAAAAACTTCCGAACATTAAAAAAAAGTAGTAATAATGAAAATAATAAATAAACGAATCTTATAAATTACAATAAGCACATCGGTTTATTTTTTAAAATACATTTTTACTTTTAATTCGCGTGCGAGAAGAAACTTCCCAAGAGAAAATTTGCTTTAATATACGTAATATTTAAACGATCGTGTGTACACTGCAATTTGTTTGAAATGAGACGTGAAACAATATATCATCGAACAAATTCCTGTCGTGTGAGCAGTGCACACGAGTGAAAGATATCGATGTTGGACGAGTATGAATTTCTTGTGGTCAACGACGTGTACAGCTGATATGATTTGCTGTGCCGCCGCCTTTTTCCAAAACGCGCGTAATGTCAGAAAACACTGCTATGGGTTCGGTTTAGTCTTAACGCGCATTATGAATTGCTGCTTTTCTATTACTAACCGCTACCTATGTACGATTTCTCGTCTCGTTAGATCACTGTCTGCACAGTTCTCCGATATAACCTTGCAATTTTTTTCTCCTCCCCCTCCCCCCATCCGCCCATAACGATAGCGAGAAAATATCAGCTTTATCGTTTTTGACTTTTGGCCTCGGGCGCAACGAATAACTATAAAAAATAAAAATAAAACACCGCCAATACGGACGCATAATACGTGAGTAATTGCCCCCCGAGGACAGTCATGTAAAGAGGTAAAAAGAAAAGAAATATGAATGGAATAGGTAGTAAAAAAAAAACATTGTCACATATTTGTGGATTATACCCGACTTCCGAGTGACAGAATTTAAAACACGATACTTGTTGCGTTCGTTTTGATTTGACAAAAATTTGTTCGCGGACACCGCGAAAGATTCGAACTCAAAAAAAAATATCTAAGCGAAAAATTAAACTTTTAAACGAGTATTATAATATGTTAACGTTAGGCGGAAATACTAATAAAACACATAAAAAATGTGAATATTGTATAATAACGTTCACGTTCACTTTTTTCTGTATGTATAATATAATATGCGTTTTTCGCAGAACGAGAACCAGTATGCATTAAGCGTAAAGTCGAACGGTTAACGGTGATAAAATATTTCAAGTGTATTTCCAATACGCGAGTACAATTTTTGTCTTTATAAGTATAGTTAAAAAGCGGTATTAAACCCGTATGTTGATATCCGTATGGATTTTAAGCGCTACTTTGAGTCTAAGCTGGTGTTTCTATTGCATAACGAATGCTGAGAGTGAATCCGGATTAGGTCACTGTGGTTATTATGCCGCGGTGGAAATACCGAATCCTCGGTAACAACGACACCCCCCCCCCGGGACAAAAGAATATTTTAGTTCTACATTTCGATTACTCGCCGGCGCGGCGACAAGTTCTGGGTGTTGTACTTATGTGACACACGCAGTACGATCTTCTCGCGCACGACCGTCTGCCACGGACGTGACCGTCGGCCGCGTCACAACAACCGGTTACCGCGATCCTGTTTTCGATACGTCAACGCACTCCTCTCTCGTCTCTGTCCGCGGTAACCCACCCTCTCTTTATTATTATTATTATTATTATAAGTACATATTATATATATATATATATACACCGAGAGACGATCCAGACGAAGACAATAAAAACGGCGGTCCTACGCGTACACTCTGTATTTTATATTTAATTTTTTTTCCACGGCCAATCTCCAATTTTGTTTCTATTTTTTTTTTTTATGGATTATACACACACACACACACACATATATTTATATTTATATAACGTCGGTGTATATTTACGTGCAGTGCTCTCTGACGATCTAGGTGGTCTGGACCGTGCAGTAGTAGAGTTTTACGGGAATATATACGAGTAAACTGTTATCGTCGTTACAAAAAAAATAAAAAAAAAAAATCAAGATTTATGTGATCACCAGAGCTACCCGTATTTTTGAGTGTATATCGATCGCACCGGAAAACTCCTCCGACGCACACTCGTGTTTTTAACAGCACTCAACGACGTAATTTTCATTTTTTGTTTATATTATACATTCGACGATACCATTGTGTAACCACCACCAGTAGCGGCATATTACGTATATTAACGTGTGGTTTATTATTTTTTTCAAAACAATCACCCGTCCCAACGACTATAGGTATTTGTGGTATAACAACAAAACCTTTTTTTCTTTTCTGTTTTCAAAGTTATTCCTTAAATTCCAAATACATTATATTATATTGTTATGTGTACGCGCTTACGATTATAATCGTACGAGTATAATAATATTATACTGTGTTCCGAAGGACGAGAATCGTAACGCGGCTACAATAATTAAATATTTTAATACACCGCAACACTATCATTACCACCTATCTTCCGCAAATGACTTGACAAAACGGTTAACGACTGAGCTCAACATTTTAAGTTTAACACTAAAACGCAATACGTCTACAATATAATTATATTTTTCCGCGCAACGACGATGATAATAATATAATAATTATTTATTGTACGCTTTACCCACAACAAGTGCGTTGCCGATACAATAATGATAGAGCATAATATTTTCCTCGTGATTTGTTTAACCTTAATTCGTAATTTTCGATTTTCAAAATGTGCGTTATTTAGCCGCGTTACATAACACCTGTTAAATAATGTGAAAAAATTTCGAGGCGCGATGACCGCGAGAGCAGCGTACACTATACCTACTTATCGATATAAATAGACACGAGTGTAACATTTCGGTTTTTTTGTCATGGAAATTAACATTGGTCATTGAAACCGCGCGCGGTCCTCTTTCGGTAGGTAGCCGGAGGAAACAAACGAATTCTATGTACCTACTATTATAAAACACACGCGACGTTTCGGTTTACCACGAGCCAGCTCACCATCATTCACGGTCACGCCACTAATCACTATACACGCCATACGTATAGTCGCTCCGTTCTTTTTTTTTTTTTTTTTTTTTTTAATCATAGGTAGATAGAAATTTCGGCGTGTACTCGTTTTGGTCTACCGGTCTGGACGCGCGCACAAACGCATCATCGATCGTCGCCGATACAATTATTTTATAGAAAATAATAAATCAACCTGTAGTAAAAATTAACGCGTCCAAGCGTTCAATATAATAATAATAATAATAATAACATTAATAATATCGCACGTGAGAGACCGTGATCTGCACCACTAGTGTCTCGTCGGACGAACGACGAGAGATGCTGCACAAATGTGTCAATATCCCCGTCTACTATAACGCGCGTTGTGTACGGTCAGAGACGCGGTGCACGTCCATTGTCCGGCGCGTGTACATTGTATTGTATATTTAATATAGTCGGACGTTACACCCGAACAAATCGAGTGAATTTATACACAATGAACGTGAAAATCGCTTGTATTTTATTGTAATAATAATAATATGTTGGCGAAAATTTTCAAACCTAGACAATCAATGCAAATCTTCGTACAATGTGCGTTTAACGAACTTAAGAGGTGACGACAATAGCATGCTGCTGCTGCTGCTCCCGTACACCGAATTTTTCGAATACGTACGCGTAATTTTTTCCCTACGCTCTGCCACCGTAAATAGCTGTGCGCATTATAATAGAACTGTGCAGTGTGTGTGTGTGTGTGTGTACAAAAGGCGACAAAAGGAGTTTTGAATTACGAAACAATATACATAATATAATGATATTCAAGGTCCGCGCGCGTTATGGTTTTTATTATTATTTTTTTTTTATTATTATTCGGAGTAATATTGTTTTGAGGGTTTATTGATATCCTCGGTCGGATGATGATGCGGGCGTACAATACAATTTTTCGGACAAAAATATTTAATGGGAGGGGAGGAAAAAAAGATGAACGACAGCAGCGGCGTAGAAATTTCACTCACTGAAAAGTAAAAACGTGCTTCTGCAGCAGTGTGTCTACAGTGTATCCTCTACCTATATAAATATCTCGACGAGTTTGGAGGGAAAAAAATCCCATGAGCCGCGTTCCTCATGAGTGTGTATTTGTGTACCCAATTAGGAATTTTGCCCGTCGACCAGTCAGACCGGGTCCCGCGTGTGCAGCAGACTAACATGCGTTGCTGGTATGTCGTATGGATATATGAGACACGGTGGTGAATACAGCAGCAGCATCATCTCGCGTTTAGACGTGCACCGATATCAATAATACCCATTGATACATATATATATATATATATATATAGGAACCTGTAGAGTTATTAGTATTTTATTATTGTTGTTGTCGTTGCTTATTGCGTAGTACATAATGTTATAGTGTAGTCATCGGACGCGAAAATAACAAATGACATCCAAATTCGGTCCGCGGAATCGACGGTGCAGCGTGTTGTAGATCAAATGGGATCAATGGGAAAAGTCGTGTAAGGGTCGACTTTCACATGTCATACTACTATTATTCTGTGTGTAGGCAGTGTCGCGGTACACGTGCGCCTCATGTTTTGTACACATGGACACACGACGACAATAGAGGTCGGACAGTGGCAATCGCTTATGGCTATACGTCGGAGAAACAATATTATTATAATAATAATAATAATTGGTCTAAGGTTCGATGTTTATTGCTTTTCCGAGATTTTATTCTAGAAAACTGACTTGAAATTGATGTCAACTCAGAGTCTACACGACATGTTTTTATATATATATATGAAAAAAAATTTCAGCACATTGGTAATTTTTCGAAATTCTCTATGGTTTTTCCAGACGTAAGGGAAAATAACCGAAAATCGAATACAATATGCCTGCAATAACTACTAAATTTTCACAAAATCGATATTAGTGAGTTCGTCATGACTCTAATAAAATCAATGTTGAAAACATACTAAACACTTCAAGTTTTCACCAATAATGTTATCAACAAAAGCTTAATACAATCGTGATAAAATTTCCAAAAATAATAATAAAAATGTTATCTAAACCCATATCTTTAAAAATATCCAAAAGAAATTGTTTTTTCTTATACAAATTTAAATATTGAATACAGTAATTTATTTTTCACTAAATAATTCACCGTTTACTATTTTCCTACAGAGATTAACTCGACAAATTATTTTTTATACTCGTATTTTTATTTTTTTTTTACATTGGAATAGTAATAAAATAGATTTCTCCCAATCAAAACCTTGTTGCATTTCAAACTCTTAGTCCGGTAAAATCTTTTACCAAAAGCCTTAACGCGCAGTGTTTATTTGTTTATTACATCTACGTGGTGTACGTGACACTTGTCCATCCCGCACAGAGAAAATTCCTAATTACGCCAATGCCTGTGTCCACTGCAGTTCCGTGTACGGTTTTAGAAACGAACTCGTCACAAAACATAAGACAACTGTTGTAAAAAAATGCGCATACAATGTGCATTTCTACTGACGTACCCGTCGAATGGTTCCGGCGATATAATTATTGTTATTATTATTTGCGCTCGACGACATTACATTTGTCCTGCTGCCCGTGTGAAAATACTCAATAATCGTTTGATTAATAGAAAAGGTGAAAAAAAAATTCAATTTCTAATATATTTTTTATTCGAACCCAGCTCGTTGTCCTGTATTTGTTTTACAACACAATTAAATCTCATAACGTTTACTCATCAAATATGCCATCTACCGTAATTTTACGTTGGTTTAATAGTTATCTACTTAAATACGTTTAATAATAATACCTACGAATTTAATTAAATATATCTCGAAATAGCACGAATTCAAATCAATTTTACATTACCCTATAATCATTTATCATTTAAAAGTTATTCTGAATTAAAATGAACAATAATTGTAAATACAAATCTGATCAGTGCAATAAGTATGAGAGCAAATATAAATTCACAAATTATTTATATGAATTTTAAAAAATATAATTATTATCTCCTAATAAACTGCAGCAAAATTTATTTTAGATTCTGAGTGGAGCAAAGAAGTTAGTATTTTTAAAAATGGTAATTTTTTTTTTTTTATGTGAACATTTTCGTATAGAAATACTTGCCCAAAAGTTTCGATCAACAACTTTTTAATCTGAATTTTTCTCTAGATGATACTTTAAGGAAGTCATTTTTCGAAATATATAGTGAGCAAACACAAAAACATATTGTGCAGTACGTGGAAATTCTTAGCGCAAGCTCTAGCAGTCTAGCGCATTGAGTGTTACAACGATGATAATATCGACACAAACACGGACTAATTATTATATTTTTGTTATATAATGCACTCGATATATTGTAGCATAGTCTAATCTCGGTTGAAAATTGATTAAGTATATTTTATACGGTGTTTAAGACATAATAATATCATGCAGTGTTATAATAAAATCTGACCCGACTGATATTTTAAGCAGGTGCGTACGTTCACAAGTAGATAGCTAATGAACCTCCTGCATCAAACGCGCGGTAGATAGTATAATATTGAACGAGTAGCAACTTTTATTTCGTATAGATAATACTATACAGTTCAAAAGAGTAATTAAAATAACTGTAGGTAATTATTAATTTGTATTTTCACTGGTAATAATAATTTATCGTCTGGCTCGTAAACGATTTATCAGTTTTATTTGTTTGGTAAAGTGTATTATCATATTGATGTTTTATTATAACTGCTGTACTTGCGAAATTACTTTTACTCTGTTGTCAATTATACGTCTGTTAACAACTTTGTAAAAAATATTCCTCGGTTTTAATAAAGTCCACTAATTTTCTCAGTCGTGATTTTACGAGAAATCGTACTTCATTTGCCTTCACCAACCGCCGCAACACTAAATGTAGTTTATAAAATAAAACTTAACACCATTGTTTCGGCATAATATGATGTGATGTAATGTGTGCTAATTTGTGTTTCGTCCTCGTCAAATGTACCGTTAAAAACAAACACTTAATTGTAGAGATTTATTTAAAAAAAACACATCAATCTGGCTTATCCGCCATTATCTCAGATTAAACCATCTACGTTTCAAAAGAAGTTACGTGATATATGATTTTAATTACACCTACTTCAGTTTATTTTTTCACTGAAACACTTTTAACTCGAAACCAAGGTTCGTTCGTAAGTATGTCAATGGGTGGAGTCTGTATTTTTCGGGTCTACGACATAAAGAACAAAAAAAAAAAAGGATGATTTACCTTTGTTTTACATGACAAATATAAATACACTGGTGCGGCGGCGGCGGTGGCAGTGATGATGGGCGCAGAGAGCACAGTAACAATAACAATAATAGTAATAATAATAATAATAATACCTACGCCGTTTGACTCGAGTGGATGTCAGTTTATTTATGAATAAATTACCACTCTACCCGTACAACAATACAAACACTTCTAGCAAGGGATAAAAAAAAGATGTTCGTCGATTGGACGCTCGAAGTAAATATTATAATGTATTCAAAATACGTACAATTCCTCTTAAACTACAACACTGTTCGATAGTTCGTGCGATCAGTTTTTAGATTCTGAACGAAGTGAAGAAGCTAGTGTTTTTACAATGATGTTTGTTTTTTTTTTTCTGTGTACAACTTTTCGTATGGAAATACTTGTCCAAAAGTTTCGATCAATAACTTTTTGAAACCGAATTTGCCTCTAGATTGTACTTTAGAGAGGTAATTTTTTGAATTTCTCAATTCTTCAATTTTTTTTTGGAAAAAACTACCCAAAATTTGACAAAAACGACTCAGAAACCACCATTTTTTGATCCGAATTTTATGAAAATTTAAACATA
>JAIPRM010008069.1:0-16357 GCA_025469315.1 Stegophylla sp. TES_Ste_2020
TGATGCGCACCGCGCGTATACAAAACACACCGCTACTTGTTTGGGATACACCTACTGATGAGCGCCGCCGCCGCCGTGCCAATTTATCTGGAAACGACTGTAATCTCGTTCAGAATCGTCTTATTGAAGAAATGATTTATCGTTTCTTTAAAATTCAATACACCCGTCAAAGAATCCCACCCATCGTGCGAAGTATGTCCGCCTTTTTTTTTATTTTTTCAGCATATCTCATATTTGTATAGACATAATTGAAGATCCGTGTTCTTCTTTAGTACCAAATTTAACACATGTAATGAACATTATTATATTTATTCAAATACAATTTTAAATTTGCATATCTTTAGATGTCTTACGGAGTTACTAAATTAGTTGAATATTTGTTTCAAAAAACAAATTTTAGAGTAATACTTTAAACAGCACTTTGCTGTATATAATACTAATAAGTATTGAATATGCAAAGAAAAAAACATTTGAGAATTGCGAAAAATTACTTCTCAGTGCCAACTAGAAGCAAATTCTGATTAGAAATTTGGACTAGTATTTCCACACGAAAAAGATAATAGTGTAAATGTAGCACGTATAAATATCGATATGGTTATCTGTTTGTACCTCAATGTTTTCATCATTAGAATTTCTGATAAAAATATATTGTTATTGGTCATTATTTGATTCTTTAATTATTTATATAACTGTGCAAATTATCTTCAAATCATTACTTAATAGTATTACTAGTTTATTGCGTGCATTGATTGATAAACATTAAAACAAAATTTTTTTCAAATCTTTCATGTGAAAATTGTGTGAATTGTTAACGTTCCGAAAACAAAATGTTTTTTTTTTTTTCATTATTATGACTAAAAATAATAATATTGTAATATTTGTTATTTGATCGTTTTTTTTTTACTAAAAATTGTGCCCTAGATATTTAGTACATGATATCTTTCCAAATACGTTGAATGTATCTCATATCTAGAGGTAAAAAATTGGTATATATAGATATATTTTTCAAGTATCTCGTTCATCCCTGTGCCGGGGGAACATATTTAGCAATTTTAGTAGAACCAATTCGAATGTTATTTTCCTACGGAAACTAATTTTGTAATTTCGATATTTAATGTACCTCAAGCTAGATCATCCGTTATTAATGTCATATAATAACAATAGAACACATACTATTTGATACTAACTTACAAGACGTTGTCTCGCCAGTCACCGAGTTATACAAACATCAAATTTTATTGACCAACAACAAATGTCTCGAGTTATTATTTTGAATTTAAAAACTCGCAAACCAAATAAAAACAATTGTGAACGTAAAAAACAGCACTTGAGATAAAATTAAAAAACGAAAACCACAAAATAATAGTTTTTATTTTGAAATTATCTATTAGCATCGTATCGCGTCCGTTTTGCAAAACAGATCAAGCCCAAAATCCTTTTTATTCATAAAAATGATTAGACACTTTTTTTTTTTGCAAAGAAACCTAAGACCAAGAAAAACAAATTAAATACATTTTTCTCATTAGGAAAACTTTTAAAGTTTGTGCATTTTTGAAATCTTTAATCTCATAGAAACTAGTAACTAAGATTTCGGACTTGGCGTGTTTTGCATAAATGTATATTAGGTATAAGCGTTAAGTAATGAAAATCTTGAAAATAGGCTAACTCGATACATTTAGAAGCAAAATCAAGGGAATGGGAAAATAGAGAATTTACATATCGCAATCCTCCAATGTTCTAGATTTGTCGTGATTTCAATGATTAACGAAGGACATTTTACGAAGGCATAAAATTTAACTAGACTATAACAGATACTGAAAAATCAAATTTATTAAATACATTTTACGAAATATAGAAATAAAATAACAAATCGAACTTTTTATAATGTAAATTTAATAATGCAGCAAAAATTTTGTTTTTATTAATAAAACATGCCCACATTATAAATTATAACAAATTATAAACAAACAAAAAAATTAGTTATGAATAGGTATTTACCTATACTATAGTTTTTTCAATATGACATTTTAGCCTTCATTAACAACGAATGTATTTCTCCTAACAGAAACTAAACAAACGAAGAAAACAAAAGACTTGTGTACGTACCTGCATTTGTACACCTATTTTCAAGAGAAAGGGCTGGTACTTCATGTGAGTTTATATGTGGGGATAGTTTACTCAGTCTCTTCACATACCTCCTCATTTACTTCATGCCTTTATCGCTAGGGGATACAGGTTTAAATCAGTGAACAATCTACGATGGTGATACGGGGATAACATCCCTCCGTGGGTTGAAAATAATGTTTTTGCACAAATCACCCATTTTGGCTCATGATTAGCCTCTTGATTAAGTCGATACTGGTTATAATGTTTTTACGATATCAACGGGTTCTCAGTAAGTTCAATATGGTGGATGGTTTTTCGAGCGGCCAGCTAAAGTTTCTTATCTGTTTTTTATGAGCATTAGAGAGTTTTTTTTATTTATTTATTTATTATTTTTTTTTTGTGTTGTTAGCTAATATTTTAGCATTGAACCTAAAAAATATTCTTCCAAAATTTTAGCTTCTTAAATAAAACTCGTGATCAACACAAATCGATTTTGTTTACAAGTTAACCATTTATTTAACATGGGGATAACAATATTTTTACACAACACTGGTTATTGGAAGAACTTATTTTTTTAAATTTATGATAGTTACATTTTGTAAAAAATTAAATTTTCTACAAAAGAAGTTTTCAGTACTAAATCCGTGAATTCATTATTTCCAAAGATATACTCGTTTAAACATTCTTATAAAATTTAAAATAGAATGAAACCTTTAAAAATAATGAATTCACGAATTTAAAACTAAGGACCATTTTGAAAGAAGTTTATTTATCTACAAAATGCTACTCACATAAATTTAAAAAAAATCTGTCAAAAATCCATGTTTGAATAAAAACATCGTTGTCCCCGTGATAATTGAATGGTAAACAAATCCAGTTTACGCTTTTCACGGGTTTGATGTAAGAAGCTGAAATTTTTGAAGAATCTTTTTTAGGTCCAATGCTAAAATATTAACCAACAGCACAAAAAAAAAAAAAATAATAAAAAAACACCCCAATGAGCATACTACTTGCCACGGCCGGCTTCTAAACCGATTGCAACTTGCACTCTTGGTATTTGTTTATGAAACGTATCTACTTTTACGCATTCTCGTTTGCGACTAATATTTCAATTTATTCTATTGATGAGTATTTTTTTTTAACTTTTAAAATACATCAATTCCCTACTTCTAGTAAAAGTACTAAAAATAAATTTAATTGATGGAATTTCCGAGAAAATTAAATCTTGTTTTATAAATTTAATAATAATTTAATTTAGTAAAAATAAAGCGTGTATACATATGAACATAATTAATATTTTATACCCATGAGAAAATCCTAGATCCACCACTGGTTTGAATAAATTCATATTTTAATTTTCATGATTCGGCAAATATATCATTATTTTCATAATCGGCTTTTCGTCGATAATCTATGTGAATATAATACTTCATCCGAGTTTCAAGCGAGAATATTAGCATTGTAAAGCATTTTTTATTGACAAACGGCTTACGCGTTTTTTCATTATCAACCGTTTTCCCGATAAAACACAAATATAATATTATAAACACTCAATAATAATACCCTATAATATAATACCCTGTGTTATTAAAACCGTATTATTTTGTTGACACTTCAAACACATCATCAGATCAATGTGCTAACGTGTATATGTAAACAAATCTTCTTTGATTAATTAAATAGGTTTATTGATGTGTGCGATTTTTTTTTTTTTTTAGTGCCCTGCAACAAACGGAAAGAGGAAAATCAACCCGCGATCATAACCGAACATTCAACTGCACCCAAAAAACCACGTTTAGTCTTTACCGATCTTCAACGAAGAACGCTGCAAGCTATTTTCAAGGTACTGTGAAAAATATTATTTTTTTGTTATTGTATTTGTACTTATTTCTTTTTTTGAAGTGAGTCAGATTTACTCGAATCAATTTTTTTTTTATGTGGACAACTACTAATTAATATGATAAACAGGGCTCATAATTTATAGCTCTAAAAAAGGGTGTTATAAGTGCTATAAAATCCTCTTAAAAATATTCATACAAGCGCTTAAATTCACAGTAAAAAATATGCAAAAAAATCACATAATGTGCAAAAAACGTTTCCTTTTATTATTAAGAAAACATGTTTTTCATTAAAAAAAAAAAAATTGAATAATATTACATTGTTTATTATATTTTGGACGACTCGTGGTGCTCATTTGTACAGCGATTATTCTGTTGAAAAAAAAAAAATCTCATCACTTCGCTCTTTGATATAAATATGCTATATGATAAATATTATAATAAATATGTAACTTATACCATAGAATAAGAACTAATTAATTAACATGAATTAATAACAAATATAAATAATTAATACTACTATAATTACTTGTAATTATGAAAAAAAATTTTTTAAAGGCTACGGAACTAAAATAGACTTGTAAAAGCAAAATTGCAAATAAAAAATGTCTAAATATGCTAAATATGCCGGCAAAATGGAAGAAAGGAAAAATAGTACTTACACTTTGAAATATACAAAACTACGCAACATAAAATTTCGTATTTAACTTCTTAGTTATCTAAAACATATTTATAATTCACAAAGGCATCTCTAGGACCTCTTAAAAAAAAAAAATATGCAAATTCTACAAGTTATGAGCCCTGATGACAATATTGAACGTAGTGAGAACTGTTTATACTTGTTACAACGTCATTGTTCGACATCAACCAACAAATAGTGTGAATGATGCAAACATTCTTCCGACAAAGTTTCAATATCGATTTGACTATTTTTTTTTTTTTGTCTTTTTAATGTAATCGAACAGTTTAAATAACATTATATCCTCTTTCGAATTTAACAAATGTATAGTAATAGCTTATATTTACGTTCAATTTTGATTTATCGGAGATGATTGAATAAATTGATAGACAAAATTGATTTGTGTACGTACGTTCAGCGTTTTTAAAAAAATACTTAAATTCAAGTTTTAAAGTGTACATAGAGGAGCATTAATTATTTAACGAAATATTACCGTACGGGGCTCGGAACCGGCTCTCTCATAATCCGAACAAGAAGTTCTGAAAACCAAAACATTTTAGTTCAAATAACCTTTTAAAAAAAAAAAACACACACACACACACATTAAAAATAATCAATTAGAACGTAAGTGGAAAAACATTAATTTTATAAATTCATAAGTAATTTTTTTTTTTTTTTTTTAATTTATTCGGTGTTTGTATTTTTGACTTAATGAGCTTTTATAGATTAGCCGATCTCTTAGCCGAAATATTATTGTAACAGACACCACTAATTACGAAATTTTCTACAACCGATTTAGTAAACAGTATGATAAACTATTAAAAAAAAATGTTTTGCATTTCAATAACCACAGTGATCAAAACTGACAGTTTTTAAAAACCCTTCTCAAAACTCAAAATCATCACCGGTTCCGAGCCCTGGTGCAGCCACCAGACTGATGTCTCGAAAAACATTTTATTTATATTCGGTTTTTGCTGTAATTTTACTGTAGGAAACAAAAAGGCCATCTAAAGAAATGCAGGTGACTATAGCCAGGCAATTGGGACTGGAACCGACGACGGTCGGTAACTTCTTCATGAACGCCAGAAGACGGTCGATGGACAAATGGAAGGACGAAGACCCAAAACAAATAGCGGCGGCTAATCACCATCAACAACCCAACAACCACCAAGAAAACATGGTAGTCACTATGCAAACAGGAACACACATGGTTAATCATCAATCCGAAGACTTGTGACCAATAATTAATTAGGATAAATATATAGATATGTTTATTCTGAAATGTTCGAGTACAATATTGATATGTGATTTGTTTTCTGGTCATTTTTAAAAGATAAATTTTTTTTTTCTATAATTATTATTATATACATATAATATGTTATATCAACACGGTAAGGCAACATAGCATATTTTCCAATTTGTCCCTATATTAATTATTATTCTTCGATCGATTCAAAATAATCACCCGTCTTTAGGCATAATTAGTAACTAAACACTTCGTAACGGCCTCGTTAAAACAAACAAAAATTATGAAAAATTTAAACGATTTCCTAGACATCTATATAGTATCTATATACATATAGTCATTACTAGACCGTAGAAATATATTATTTTTTCCTAGTCCCATATAGTTAATCGTTAAACGTAACGTAATACAATCATTCATATCGATTATTGCATTAATATTGTATTCACACAGTATTTCACAAAATATGCTTAAACAATTATTATGATCCTGGTATATTTATTTCATTGAAAACAAATTCACTGATATATTTATATAATAATATTTACCGATGATCTCTCCACATAAAATATGTAGCTATATTTATTATAGTATATGTTTAAGGCCCTACCGCTATTTATATAATTGCCCAATTTAATCTAATCAAAAACCGCTCAATTTACCCGAAATCCGCAAAAATGAAATCCATATATTTATGTATGTAAAAGATCCCTTTGAAATATTATCTGTTTTTATCGGAACTTGATGCTTTCAAAAAGTTTATCAAAATGTATTCCATCTTAATGTTTTGTAAAACCTGTAAAAATGAAAAACATTAATAATATAGTGCAAAAAATACATAATATATAATAATGACTCAACAAATGGTTGATTAAAACGAAGTAATATAAAACGAGCTTAAATATTTTTAACTTATAAATTAATATTTTTTCATAAAACTATAAATTATCAAATAGAAATTCCTTAATGGTTCGGCATTTTCACGTCCGAACTTCTAATAGGAATTTATATTTTAGTGACACCCTATAATGTACATTCCATGATATTATACTAATCTAGTCAGAATAGTTAGTGCAATCGACTCTAAGTCTAATTTTATAAAGCTTGTGATCTTATTTTTTTAGATTTATTAGTTCTAATTTATATTTTATTTATTATTTATATATATATATATATGAAATATCGTTTTCGTCCAATATCGTGTTTTTTGGTTCGTCCAAAAAAAAATGGCTTTCGCTTAAATTTATTCTTACAGCGCATAAAAATCAATTATCACATTTTTGGCCAGCCCATCACTCAGAGACTGCTGTTAACTTAAATAAGTGATTATTATCATTTAAAATCTCAAGGTTCAGTGCTCTAACAACTGAAAATATTTTAGTCGTTGACAACTAATTCTATTTTGTTAAATTTTTTCTCCTCGACTCGTGCAATCTATAAAAAAAACTTTTTCACACGCTCGCACTGAATATTTTAAAATATCATGTTTTACATCCACGAGGACAACCTATTTAACTCCGATCGCTAATATTCAAAAGTGGTTTAGAAATAATTTTCACTGTTTAATGTCATATTTTGTAAAAAAATGCTATTTATTTTTATAGTAGTTATTATAAGAAAAAAAACGATGCAAAATAGATAAAATACCGATCTCGTTCGTGTGCACAGACTGATCGTCTAACTTTTGTACATATGAATAAAAGTTATGTAAGAACCCATTAGCGTAAAGTTTATATTATTACTATGTTAGTTATTAGTGTATATGTGTGGGGTTGCCTAGCCTGTATATTATTTTTAATACAAAAAGAAAATTATATTGTTAATGATTTTTTTTTTATCTTTTTTATCGTATTCTCTTATGCGTTTGATTCATACATGAAATATATTATTTATCTAATATTATACACATGCACATTAAACACAATAAAGAATTCATTACAATCAAATGTGATTAGTTGTAACATATTGTATATATTTTAAAGCCTTAAGATTATATTTATATATATATATATATATATATATAAATACATAAATATACATTATAATAAGATTGTATTTTTGAGCGAATTTCTGAGCGATTATAGAAGTATATACATACTATATACATATATATTTAGATTCAAACACGTTTTTTAAAAAAAATACTTGGCAATTTAATTAACTGTTACTTTTAATGTATTTTTAGTTGTTTAGTATTATTATTATTATTATTATTATTATTATTATTACCTATTATTATTATTATACAAATTTATGTGTTACCTATTTTAATTTAAATACCTAGTCATTTTTTATTTATTTCTTTTTTTTTGGTTTGTAAACAATTTATAAAAAAAAAAGATATTGTAAACTAAAATTATTTAAAAAAAAAAACGTTTCTAGTCTTGGAATGCTACCAAAGTATTGATACTAATCTAGTCATGTAAAAACACATTGTAAGTTTTATACTAATTTACATTTTTTAGTTATATTATAATATGAATAAATAAATTGTTAATAATGTTCGTAAACCAAATTTTTGATAGTCCATGCAAATATAAATTAGTTACCTACCTAAATAATTATAAACACATTTATTTAAAAACATTCATTTACAATATTTTACTATGTTTTCGATAAAAATATTTGATTTTATGTTCGAAAAATGTAAAAATTTCTTTTAAATTACCTAAAGAAATGTTTAAAAATATTGTATTTATACCATATGTTTCTGAACGTGATTTAACAGTTTATCAGTACTTTAATAATAAAGCATTTATTGTAAAATCCATGAAAGTTGTTGTTTTTGTTTTTTTGTGGTGTATTATTTCCCGAAATATTTTAATTTACTCTTGACACTCCAGGTATTTTAAATGGCACTAGTAGACGATTTTGAGGAATAACAATTCCAAGAAGCGAAGAATGTTCGAGGTGTGAAGTATGTCTAGCTGTTTTATATATTTGTATCTCCAATTTACCAGTTTTCAGTTGATAATAATTTTAAAATTTTATTGTTTTTCATCCATTCTATTTTGAGTACATAAAATGTGGATTCAATAATGTTTATTTTTATTTAAATAGATAAACCCGTTGGTGTATAAATAATCGTCGCAAAAATAGTCCTTGTATTCTATTATCCAGTTGCACATGTTGGTCACATGTATATCACTCACTCTGCCGATTTTGTCAATTTTACCAATGATTTACGATAAATAATCAAGTTACGTCAAATTTCAACTTAATTGGTTTTAATTAATACTAAAATAACTTATTAAGGAAACATTACTTTTTCATACTATAAACAAATACAAGTAAATCGCATGAGACGTAATATTATTTGAAACTTAAAAATAAGCTAAATAGTATCAAAGTATTTTTTACAATATTGACATTCTGTTATTTTATGATTTGAAAATTTCATCATCCATCATATTTAGGCAAAAAACTATGTTCCTATGAAATAAAAATATATTTTATAAAAGTAGAGTGGCACTCAGACATAGGAGTAATACAATAAATGATCGAAGGACTAAAATAAAGGTGGGAAAGGGGTTGGAACTAGTCCAGTTGATTCCTACATTTTATGCTTTCTTAATGAAACGTGATCGATAACTTTTTACTTGTATAACTGATATAATTTTAACTAATTGAAAATAAAATAACCAACAAGCAAACTTAAAATAATTTATTAAATCTCTGTACCTACTAGGAATTCATAATAATATCATTATGTGTTAGTATGTAAAGCAATTTTTTATTGCTAAATTATCTACACATTATACATTTAATAAACATCGATTTATCTGTCTATTAAACAATAAAAATTTAATAAAATAAAATATATTAATGTGATTAAAATACGTAATAATATAAACTAGTGACTTTTTATAAAATGTTTTAACTAAAACAGACGGTCAGACACGTAATTTTTTTGTATTGAAGTTTCATAATGAACTGTGTTCCAACAATTAAGAAGACTAAACTTGTACAGTCAGCCGTAAGAACAAAAAAAATGACCTCTTAAAAGTACCATCTGGGTTCGATTTTGGATCTATAAAGTTACTGATCGAAGCTATTGGACCAGTAGTTCTATACGAAAAAGTGTTCACAGAGGAAGAAAAGAAATCACCAAAACATTTACAGCTTGAGTTCTTTTGATATAACTAATTTAGTATCCAAATATTCTTAAAAATCTCAAACCATCCCGTTTTCATTTACTTTGAAAATAACTTATACTTTTTTAATTTAATTTTTAGTAACCATGCAAAATTAATATTCTATTTTTATATATAAATAATTACTATAAATATTTTTCTAAGAAATATTAAATAACATTGCCAGGCTTATAAGAGCTGCAAATTATAAAAACCATTTATTTTTCAAAATCCAAGAGAGTTAGATAATTATGTAAAAAAGAATTAGAATGATGAAAAATGCTGACGAAAGGAAATTAATGACACCCCCTCCCCTATATTCTAACCCTTAGTTCGACCAAAGAATATATCTACTCAGATAAAGTTTATAAGCTATATAATCTTGAAAAACTAATATAATTATTTAATTATTTACTTATTATTTTAATACAAATTATAATACCAAATTCAAAAACACCACACAGTGATTAAAAGTATAATTAATTAGACAATCAAAAATATTAATTTTTATTTAATTATCATGATTGAGTCCAACAAGGTAAAGTCAAGTCATTGTCTGAAAAGATAAATCCAATATATATGTCAAAAAGCATGTTAATTATATACCTACTCGTCCTACTATAATGTCCTTTTCATTATTCATAAACAATAATAATTGTTATAGTTGCTTAATATTTTACTCTATAAAATTTTAGATAGTGAAATAGAATTTGTGTATAAATTTTAAGTTAAAAAATCATGCTTCGTACCATAAGTATTCTTCGCTCCTCGAGTGATACTTGGTATTACTAATACTCTAGAGTATAATATAGTATAATAGGTACTTTAATAAGATCACTTAATTAAAAGAATATATTTATTTTTTAAAAATTTTATAATTTGAATTTTTGTCAATAAATTTTGGGGATACAACGTCCCTAAAAATCATTTTATCACATGAATTAAAAATTTTCACTCCATCGCTGCATATAATTAATTTATTGTGTACCTAAAATGTATCCAAGAAGCTATATTATCCAATAATACTTAAATTTAAATAATTAAATAAAAACTCGTCCAAATTATCATTTCAGTATACCAAAATTCATATAAACTAATCAAAATAAAATTCCGAAGTTAAAATAAAGGATTGAAAAAAGGAGTTTGTATCGCCACAAGACATTATTCAGGAAATGTGAAAAAAAAAGAAGTTATGGAAAACATAGTTTTTGTAGTAACTTGAACATTCCAAAAAGAAAATCCATATTTTTGCACTTTTATGGCAAAAAGAGGGAACATGCTTAATGAACCACCCTCTAATAAGTCAACATAATATTGACCAATATCAGTTATGTCAATTTTTAATCATAAAAGCTTTAAACTACAAAACACGGTTAAATTAATAATTTTCATGTATAATGGAAGGGACAAAGATTATTCACTCCAAAATTAATATTGCTTATACCTTGAAAATGTCAACAATACCTTATCATAGACGAATTTCGGATATAATTGAAATAATATGTAACAATAAAATATTCAATAGTCAATACTCATATGCAACATACTCAATATAAAATTGACAGTTATTATTGTTTATAATTAACTAAAGCTCACTCAGAATCGTTTTATTGAAGAAATTTTTTTTTCGCTTCATTAAAATTCAACACACCCGCCAAGAGTATGCCATCCGAGGAGTAAAAAATTTTCCGTGATGCGGAGAATTTTGATTTTTTTTTTGTTCACCTAATATTTTAAAATTACTCCTTATTTATTTCTAACTTTCGTTTTGGTTGTGACTTTGAAAAAATTAGTTGATATCCTGGCAAATTTTTATTAGGTTAATGTAATTTACATTAACCTAATTAATTAAAAAGTAATAACTCATAATATTCTGCATTTCATTCAATTGTTTCATGTTTCTAAATTTTTTAAACTTCTAAAATTGTTGTTGGAATTGAAAATGATAGAAAATTATCACAAGAATTCATTCTTTTTAATTATCACTGCTTTGATTTTAGGAACAATAAGTCGATTCTTTCTTTCCATACCTACAATACTTACATAATATATTCTCTTTATTACTTCATTAGTTCCTGGATTTACCTCGGGATTTACCCATAAATATTAGCTTATAAATATTATTCTGATTCTTAAAATCATGTCTTCTTTTCTACCAGCACCTCTAAATTTGGTACCAATAACTATTTCCCTAAATTGTAAAAATTTTGTGACATAATTGATGTCTGGCAACTTCCATTACATAAAACGAATATACCTACTTTCAAAGTTTCACTTAGAATATTTGTTAATTTCACCACGTTTATTTTGACTTCTATTTAAGGATAAAAAAACCGAATTTTATTGGAAAGATGTACAGTTATAATTACATAAAACTAAGCAAAACTGATTATAAGTCTGATAAAATGAGAATATTCATTGTAACTTATACATTTTTCTAGTATTTTCTGGACACAATTTATTTTAAAAAGTATCTAATAAAGATAAGGTATATATTACTTTATTGCCGTTTTGTATTGTCAAATTCAATACTCGATATTTATATGAACATTTATTATTAAAACAAGAAATATATTATCTAAATACAGTTGAATTAAGACGTTACGCTTTGTGAAGATTCGTTGCGTGTCGTACCTATGCTCAATGCTCACTTTTGTGTGAACTCTGCAAAATGTGCAAAATTAATTTATTTATTTAGACGTCAATAGAACATTACATTAGTGACAACAAATTACATATTGAGTATATAATATAGTACATACAACGTACAAACACGAGTATGCCTGCAAACACTTTATTGCATATTGTCATATTTATTCTATGAAGTCAACAAGAGTAATGGTAACTATGGCAAAGTAAGTCGTGAGGGATCGACACAACTAGCGCAGGTATACAATAATAAAGTAATGTACACCCGTTACGATATTACATAAGATACAAATCTAAAAACACCAAATAAAACATTATAATTCACATAATTATTATCTATTATTCGCAAATTATACTGAAATAATAATGTATAAACTGAAATAATTCTTTGAGAACGAGAGTATTGAACAAATAGAATGAACAGAAATATTAAATTGAGAATTAATATGCACATTTTAATTGTCAAAACATAACATATCTACTCATCTGCACCTCTCTACATTCTGTTCTCATATTGACCCAAAAAATTAAAATTATGTGTACGACAAATAAGTAGAAAATTATTTTTATAGTATTTATTTATTTATTAGCGTTTATTATTATAGAAAAAAATTATTTTAATGTACCTACCAACTGTCAAACGTAATAAAAATCGGAGCACCGTAACTGCGCACGGATTGTGGCCATTTTGTAATATATCACCTTAACTCCGCATACAAGGTTTATTTTAAACACCTTAGCTCCGCACACGATGTTTTTTTTTAAACGCCCTAACTCCGCACACGATGTTTTTTTGATATATTTATAATTACTTTTTACCAACAGCACATTTTTTCGTTGACTGTATACAACATTTATTTCATTTACCATATTTAAAGAAAACTGAATTAAACAGATAATATGAAATAACTTTAACGAGTAATAATATTTTAAGCAACTACACGACTTAAGCCGGATCCACTATGAGCCGAATGGCGAACGAACTATTCGTTTAATTATAGCCGTTATCAATTTTATTATATTAGTTTTATGGCATGTGGACTTTTGGTGTTTTAAATATTTTTAGAATTCGTCCCGTAAACGTTACTCATAAGGAAAATAAATATTTTGGTTATCATATTATACATTTTACTATATCAGTTTTTTGACTGTGCGGAGATACGGTTTATGCGGAGTTGTAGATTCACAAAATATTTTTATTCATGCGGAGCTACGGTGCATAAAAATTAAGCGAAACATTTCAATTATTTAAAATATTTAATCTTCATGCACCTATTATTAAAATTTTGAACTCTGCTATAATTAATTTGTTATAAGTTATAAGATTAGTAATTCCTGATCGAATTTTTTCTTTAACAAGCATAATATTATATACATAGTTCGTCCGGCCATTCATGATCGTTAATTCGTAACTTTGTTTTCACAACGCTCGATTTTGACAGTCAAAAACAATCGTTGAATTATATGTACTTATGTAGAAAACGCAATATCAATTTGGCTCCACCTATTCTCTTTGAGTATTTTAAATAGGAAACAGAATTCTGCATTTTTAATTAAAAAATATTCAAATTCAATTCACTTTTCAAATATCCTTTGAAGAACCCACGACATAATAAACCAAATAATATTCTATGAACGATAATTTGCATTTGATAATTGATTTGAACAATAATTAATTATTATATTTTTAAGTTCAAATAGATATTCAGATAGTTCAATTGACATATCTGTTTGATATTTACCTGACCAAAATAAATTTTTCTCTATATGTTTCTAGCTCTATAACAAATAAACCATATTTGTGCGCCCATACAAGTTTGGATACCCAAAAAACATAGCTACTACTTTCTGCTTTCATAAGTAGTTACAGCTATTGTTCTAACTTGTAACCAATAAATTTCTATCGAAAAAGAAAAACTTGAATACATCAAATTTTTCAAAAATAATATTTTCTTTCAAAATATTAAGTTAAAAGTAGTGGCTATCATTCAAGAAAACTGAAGAATTTTAAAAAGAATGCTAATAAAAAATTTAAAAATAATTTATACATAAAATATTATATGGTTAAACTATTTAATACTATTATAAACTATTTATAACTATTAATTGTTTTATACTTTATTGTTTTTAACAAAGGTTTTAAAAAATTAGGACAATAATTATTGGCCGAGAAACCCTAGAAATTCTGAAAGATATACTTTCCGTGGTTAACGTTGTAAACTATTAGATGAAACATTGAAACTAATAATATTTTTAAATAATATTCTAAATATTAATAGTATTAATATTTTTAAAGTAATATTTTTCAGAAACTCCCACAAAAGTAGTTCTTATAGGTATAGCCGGTATAAAAATTCTCTCGTTGATATATTAATTCGACCCGTACCGAAAATAATTTCTTTTTACGCTACCGAAACTTGCACAAAGTCGATATTAAATAATATATTATGTTTACATGTGAACCTGTGTAGCTCACCTGAAAGTTTCACGATACACGCATAGTAATTATAATTTATATATGAATATTTCATGTCGTTAAACTCGTTTGAATATAACTTTATACATGCAGGGCCGGCGTTAGAGGTGGGCGACCTGTGTCCACGCCCAGGGCGCCTATCGTAGGGGGGGCGCCTCAAAGATACAATATTAAAGCTGAAAAAAAATAATACAAATATCTAATAGATATTATAGATATAGATGATAAATGATTATTTGTCAGTCGTTGTTCGTAATCGCTAGTTCTTTAGAATTTAGTTATTAATAGCATCAGATGACGCAATTAGTTTAGTTGCGATTATTATCATCGTTTTATTTTTATAGTATATTACATGATATCTTAATTGGTTTTAAGCACGGTTGTATATCTACAACCGTGGTTTTAAGTTGTATCAACAGTGTCATGTGTAATTACTGTCAACTTGTTAATATTACTTTACACGCTTACTGTTTTATTGTAACCTACCTCTGTCCACTGCTACTAGATTTGTATGTAAAAGGTATGTTAAAGTTTATTTATTATTGATCTCGTCGGTATCCTAACCTACCGTTAAATATAGCAGAATATAAATATTGCATCGCTATATTATGGCTAGTAAAATATTACGACATTGGTAGCCAATATAGGAAAACATTTTAAAATTAAATCATATTAATTTATCATATAATATTATGAATTAAGTTATTATCTTATGCAATAAAATAATTTTTTAATACAATTTCAATGAAGTACCATGTACATAATATTTTAGTATTTAATATTCATTTATTCAGCAAAAATCAATTACATTCAATGGTGTAGTGGAAGCAGGATCATATAAAAGGAGGATTGAAAGAGTTCAAACCCTCCCCGAAATTTAAGGTTGTATTAAGAAAAATACTGATTTACTGACACCAGTGGCGGACGCAGGGAGGGGTTTTGAGGGTTCAAACCCCTCCCGAAAATTATTCAAAACTAAAATAAATCAACATATGAAATATTAACTTTTAGTAGCTGGTACGAGTTTAAGGTTTTCAACTTTATTATTATTGAAATTATGTTAATAAATTGAAATATAATTTATGAAAATTTAGGTTATGGGATTATGGGATATTTTACCGCCTTTTGTCAACTTTCTGGTAGTTTTTATAAATCCTTCTAAAAGCTATTGAAAATGACCTCCCAAAAGAACTAACTAAATGTAACTTACGATCTAAAAAGTTACTGGAT
>JAIPRM010008070.1:4321-16354 GCA_025469315.1 Stegophylla sp. TES_Ste_2020
GTATCTAATAATCGGATATATCTGGTTGTTGCACCAAACGACGTGTTTTTTTTTTTTTTTAACAATGTTAACCGAAAATGTGATTTTGACCAAAATTTGGAGATGTCCGGTTGTTGCCCCCAGGTCTTCAATTAGAATTTTGATGAAATTCGTGAGTTTTACTTAAATTTATACACTTTAACTACATAAAAGAAAATTGGTTCCACCAATCTTTTTGAAACTTGGTACATAAATGAAGAAATTCATTGTGAATATTTTAGTGCAATAAAATTTCTTACAGACAAATAATTAAATATTTTATAAGAGTTTGATTGAAAAAAAAAAATCAGAAAAAGTATGTACAAACATTATGAAGTAATATTTCTAGTTTATGTACACTCAAGAAGGTTGATAATTTTATATAGCCACTTTATGTATTTTTCGACGCTGAATACAATAGTGTGAATTAAAATCCACATGAATCAATAGTTTTATAAAAATATTCTCTTCTGAAAATTCAATATTTTCAGTTATTTTATGAAATACCTAACTATTTCAACAGTTTTCAACGCTGTTATTATTACTTATGGTTAAGGCGTCAGTATTAGAATGTGACGGTACTGGGTTCAAATATTACTTGGAAAGCTAAATATTTTACATTTTTTTCAACTGTGACTGACTATAAGTGCCACGATAAACATTAGTACTTATTATGTTATAGTGCATAAATATTGATATACAGTAATTAGAGCCGCTTTATTTTATTTTATTATGATGTTTATATTTTATTGTAAATTGAAATTATTTATGGATATATATGAAAATTTTTGTTTTTCATAAATGATGTATGTAACAAAATAATTTTTAGTCCAACGTTGAAATTAAATTCTTCAAAACTAATAATTATTACTGTAGTCATAGTGTATTAGTTGAAGCTCTCCTTAGAATTGTTTTATTGATAAAATTATTTATCGTTCCTTTAAATACAACACATATTTTAAGAGTATCCCACTTGAGGTGCCAAGAAACCTCAAGGTGCAAAGTACACACTTTTTTTTCATCCAATAATTAAAAAAAAGACTATTTTACTAAATATAAAATAATTTTGATCAGAAAAAAATGTTGAGATAAAATTTCCAAATTTTCAAAATTTTCTTGTGCTAAAATATTTCTCATACTATTGTCTGTCTATGTTTAAATTTTCATAAGGTGTGGATTAAAAAAAATAGTTTTCAAAATAGTTTTTGTCAAATTTTGGGTAGTTTATACCCAAATTTTAAGAAAATAATTGATAATTTGGAAAATAGCTCCTCAAAAGTACCATCTTGAAGAAAATTTCAAAAAAATAGCTGGTTGATATTTTTGGACTAGCATTTATGTAGAAATGTGTGCACATAAAAAAAATAAACATCATTGTAAAAAAATCGTACCACGGATATTCTTTGCTTCTCGGGTCAAATACTCTTGGTGAGTGTGTAAAATTTTACAGCTACGAAAAATCATTTCTTAAATAAGACGCTCTTGAACGAAAGAAGTTAATAATGTAAAAATCAATAATGGTCATCATTTTCAACACACTTACCAAGAGTACCTGACCAGAAGAGCAAAGAATATCCGTAGTGGGAAATATGTCCGACTTTCTTACCGTTACTTTACTTTACTCTTTTTTATCTAATAAAAAAGGGAAAAAAAATTAATGAAAAAAAAAATGTTAGAAAAATGTCCAAAACTTTTTTTTCAAATTTTCAAAATGTTCTTGCGCTAAAATGTTTCTCATATTATTGTTTATCTATGTTTAAATTTTCATAAAGTTTGTATCAAAAAATGATGGTGTCTGAGTCTCTTTTGTCAAATTTTTTGTAGTTTTTTCAAAAAAAAAATTGAAAAATTGAAAAATTCAAAAACTGATCTCTTTATAGTACCAACTAGAGGCAAATCCGGTTTCAAAAAGTTACTGATCGAAACTTTTGGCCAAGTAGATCTATACGAAAAAGTGTATACAGAAAAATAAAGAAAAAATAATAAACATCATTGTAAAAACACTAGCTTCTCCACTTCTTTAAGAATCTAAAATTTGCTCCATTCAGATATCTAAAAAATCTTTAATTAATTTGTTTTAAATTTTTTACCATCTTTATCAGAATAAAAATTTAAAATAAATAATTATTATTATATCACAAAACTATACCTAACCATTAGTTAATAATTAAAAAAACAATAATAGTCTTCATTTTCAACACAACCACCAAACTAAACTCACTAAAGGTATCTGACCCAAAGAATGAAGAATATCCGTGGTACGAAGTATGTCTGGCCCTCTTGTCTACACTTTACTTTACTTTTCTTTACTTTATTTTTTATCTAATAAATAAAGAAAAGGAAAAAAAAAAGTGTTAGAAAAATGTCCAAAATTTTTTTTTAACATTTTAAAAATTTTCTTACGCCAAAATGTTGCTCATATTATCTATCTATGTTTAAATTTTTATATAGTTTGGATTAAAAAATGAAGGTTTCTGAGTCTATTTTGTCAAAATTTGGGTAGTTTTTCCAGGAAAAAAATATTGTAGAATTGAAAAATTTAAAAAATGACCTTTCTAAAATACCAACTAGAGGTAATCCAGTTTCAAAACGTTGCTGATCGAGAATTTTGGACATGTATTTCTATACAACAAAGTATTCAAAGAAAAATAAAATAAACATCATTGTAAAATCACTATCTTCATGTTATTCAGAATATAAATCTTCGTTCAGAATCTAAAATTAAAGTTATATCATTATTACAATTTATTAAAATAATTCAGTATAATATGATATATTTATTATGTTAATTAAAGGTGTGATTACAGCATGTGACAAAAATACCAAATATAGAATTCACAAATTAATTATATTTTAGAATATGAATTATAGTGATATTATTCTGTTTGTTTGTTTATAATTTAAGATTGCTTCTCCAATATTAGATGAAATTGATCCTAAAGGTTGGATTCAGTATCGATTATCACGTCAATGTACTGAATTTCAAAATGGTCAGTTAGTAAAAAATATGGAAAGAATTAATCGCGATTTGGCTAAAGTCATTGTAATAGATTGGAATTCAAGCTGGACCCAACTTCAGCCATATAATACTCTATTAATACCTAGATGGAATGGCGATGACAATGACAACTCTCTTATTGATCTTGCTGATTTCTTAAAAGGTTTAAATATTTTATTTATATATTAATATATCAAAAGAATTATATTATAAATTTTAATGGGGGCGAAACTGCCCCCTAGTGGGCGGTAAAGAGGTTCTGTTGGGTGGGGAACATATTTTGGGTGATAGGGGGGGAGGCATGGAACAAGTCAAGGACGATAGGGTATTTAGATTTATATTATACTAGCTGAACCCGTGCACTTTGTATCCCATTAAAAAATTGAAAGATGGTCCGTGTTTTATACATATTATTTTTTGTAACCAATGGCAACCCTATACAAACAACCAAATACCTATTCGAAATTTTAAAATCTCTGTATTAGCCACCCTTTAGAGATTGAATTTTAGAAATTTTCTTTTATAAAAACCTTTTCCTGGAAACTACAAACATCTTAAAAAATATTTAAGCCAAATTGGCCCAGCCGTTCTCAATTGATAAATTGTTATACATTTTTGGCTCCATTTTTTTTTTTGTATTATATTTTGATTTAAATTTAAGCACTGAAGAAAAATAAAAACTGAAATACAAATACTTTGCTGAACACATCATGAGTTACTTGTAATATTGTATTTTTTCTGAACATTTTAAAGATAATATTGAAACAACAGGTACACCATTTCAAGAAGAAATGATCGAACATTCAAGTAATGGAATGTTAAAAGCCAGCCTAGCTCTGAGAATGCCAATTATACATATATTTTCTATTTAGTTTTCAGTTAAAATATAAAATGTAAATATATCATTTTTCTTTTTAAGAGGGTAGTGACTTTAAAAAGATAGAGAACCACTAAATTAGATGAATTTAAAATTTTAATTTATGATGATAACATGATGAAATAATAAAAATCATAACATTTATTTATAGCTGTATTTACACAAGACATTGAAGATGTTAGAGAGGTTTTGAAAGATTATAAACAATATGATGATCCAGTTAAGGTCTTCCGAGAAAACCAAAGAATATTGAAAGTAAGATTTAGTCCTATTTTATTATAATTATTCATATTATAAATATAGATATAAATACATATAAATCAAATGTTGAAATGTGTGTTTAACATTTTATTTTTATTTAAATTAATTGTTGTTTATAAATTACAAGTATCTAAGTCTAAAAATAACTTATTTTTTAGGAAGAAAGTAAGAAAAAAGAAGAAAAAGAAGAGAAAGTACAAATAATTGAAGATAAAAATACATCATGGTTTTCATGGGTACCATGGTTTTATTAAACATTTTATATTATCAATACAAAATTTAATAATATTGTACATTATATTATAGTTTATTTAATTTAGAACACATAATACATATTATATGAAGTTGACATGACATGTTATAAGGCTTTTCTTTTTTTTTTTTTTGTTTACATAAATTGCATTTTATCATTATTTTTATCTGAATAAAAAGTGCAAAGTCTTATAAAAGGATTTTCTTACTTTAAACAATATGGGAGAATCTAAGAAAATAATAGCAGTTTTAAAACTTTCATTTATCCTAGTAGTTCTATACCATACCATAACTGTATTGTATTTATGGTTTGCCCATTATGTTAAATTAATAAACATTGTAAAAATCTAATTTTATCAAATTTCCAAAAGAAAAAAAGTGTGTACTTCGCTCGTCGGGGTGTTCTTCACATGTCGGGTGGGATTTTCTTAACGGATGTATTGAATTTTAAAGAAACGATAAATCATTTCTTCAATAAAACGATTCTGAACGAAGCTTTAACTATAAATATATTTATAACTAAAATATATTTATTTAGATTTTGAGCGGAGCTAGGAATGTATTGGTTTCAAAAATCTGAGTTTTTTGAAATTTTTTTTTAACGGAAATACTTTTTTGAGTAAAAATACTGGTAAAAAAGTTTTGATCAATAACTTTTTAGATATGATATTGCATATAATTGGTACTTTTAAGAGGACATTTTTCTCTTTTCTCAAAAGTTTTTTCAAGTGTATGGAAAAACTACCAAAAAAATGGTAAACTATGACATAACTTACATTTCCATTTATATTTTAAATTTTGAGCGAAAGCAAGAAATGTATTGGTTTTACAAATCTGTGTGTTTTTTCCCGTATGTATTTAATCACGAGTTCGGGTAGAATAACTGGTTTAAAAGTTTTGATCAGTAACTCTATAGACCGGAAATGTTTTCTTGTTGGTACTATGATTACAGATTAATCAATACAGTAGATGTTTATAGAGGTTAATAAAAATAATTATGTCCAATTTTTTTCTGTGGACCACCAAAATTTACTTAGGTTACGGACTACCAGTGGTCCATGGACCATTGGTTGGCAACCACTGTCTTAAACTATAGTACAAAAAAAGTAAACCAAGTGTTTGGCACTCCTTTGTTATGAGCCTAAATTCACTCAGCAACACAAATAAAAAATATTCCTTGGTTTGCTATCAAAAGCAGAAGGCACAACATTTTTGAGAAAATTCAAATCAAAATTAGTGGATTGAATGCTACACTTCGCATATACCACCTGAGTAAGGTGCAGGGGCGTAATTAAGGGAGGAAATGAGGGGGATAGATCCCCAAGCCGTTTATATTCTGAGTGAAACAAAAAATGTATAATTGGTTTTACAATGAAGTAGTCTTTTTTTTGTTATGTGTGTTATTACTTTTTTGGATTAAACCAAATTACATGTGGTCTAAAAGTTAGCTACTCAATAGATCTGACATTGTTTCTGGTTTTTACTCTAATATAGTAATTTTTCTCTTATCTTTAAAATTTATCCAAGTGTAAGGAAAAACTAGCGAAAAGTTGAACAAAAAAAGTAAAATATTTTAAAATTATTTTTTAATATTTAGCTATAATATAAAAATAATGGTGCTAAGAAATCTAAATTTTCCTGAAATATCAAAATGACATTACTTCTTTTGGACTGAGTATAAAACTTAAAAAACATAGGAAATAATTCGTTTATATTTAATAAAGTTTTAAATTTTAAGGAAAAAGTAATATGATTTTACTAACAGGCAACAGCACAGAAAAAGAAACAAACAACAATTTGTCAGGTTTTTTTTCAGTCTCGTTCATATTAAAATATTAACAAAAATCATTATTTTCACTTAAAATATTGATTTTAGATTATGGATGAAGTGAAGAAGCTAGTGTTTTTACAATGATGTTTATTTTTTTAATTTTTAATTTTTTCTTTTTTTCTATGAACACTTTTTCGTATGAATCTACTTATCCGAAAGTCTTTATCAGCAACTTTTTAAAACTGGATTTGCCTCTAACTGGTACTTTAGTAAGGTCATTTTTTTTAAATTTCTCAATTCTTCAATTTTTTTTCTTTGAAAAAATTACTTAAAATTTGACAAAAAAGACTCTGAAACCATAATTTTTTGATCCAAATTTTATGAAAATTTAAACATAGAAAGACAATAATATAAGTGTATACAAAAAATATAAATAAAAAATTGTATACTTCGCTTGTCGGGGTGTTCTTCGCACGTAGAGTGGGATTCTCTTGACGGGTTTATTGAATTTTACTGAAGAAATGATAAATCATTTCTTCAGTAAAACGATTCTGAACAAAGGAAATTAATAATATAAGAAAAAAAAAATGCGAAAATTCGGATTGCCGGGCTGGAATTGAACCCAGTGCTGTCGCGTGCTAGGTCGGTCTCATTACCACTAGGCCGCAACACATAACTTGACTATGTAGGTGAATTAGTAGGTATGTAGTATAATAACCGAAAATATTGAATTTTCAAAATAAAATAAAATAGTTAGAAAACTATTGTTGCACGTGGATATTATTTCACACCATCATCGTATTCATCATCGAAAAATACACATGTTGGCAATAAGGAAAATATCAACCTTATAATTATATATAATTATGTTGGGAATCCCAGGATACAATTAAGGAGCGCATGGATTGAGGCGGCGCCGACTAAATGTTTATTGGTAGATACCGCCTTTGTCGTAATTTCTTCGATTTTTCTTCAGTCAAACCCTTGTAAAATGTTTAATTATTCGTCTGTAAGAAATTTTATTGCACCAAAATATTTGCAATGAAATTTTCTATCTAGGCACCAAATTTCAAAACAATCGGTAAAGCCAATTTTCTTATATGTACGTTAAAGTGCGTAATTTTAAGTAAAACTAATGAATTCAGTCGAAATTCTAACTTCAAACGGGTATAAAAAAAAAAAGTTGACTAACGATTTTTAAGATTTTTTCAGATCAATTAGACACATATGTCAGTGAGATCATATTAAATTTTAAAGTCTTAATACCAAAAATAAAAAATTTTATTGCATAAAAACTAACAAAAAATGAGTTATTTCCAAAATTTTCAAAATGCCATACTTAACTCAAAATTGATCAAATCATTTTGAAATTTATATAAAATGTTTTTGTAGCTATTTTTAGTGGTTGGTGAAAATTTCAAGTCCCTATTTGCATTATTTTAGAAGTTATGTCAAAAAGTAATTTTCAATTTTACGAAAATTTCGGTAATTGCGTATTTTGCCGTTTTTTGTCAATTTGTCGATAGTTTTTCCCCGTTTTTGGAAAAAGTATTGAGAAATTTGAAAAATGACCTCTTTAAAATACCATCTGGGTATGATTCCGGTTCTATAGAGATACTGATCGAAACTTTCAGACAAATATTTCTATACGAAAAAGTGTTCACAGAAAGAGAAAAAAAAAATAATAAAATAAATAAATATCATTGTGAAAACACACACTAGGTAGCTTCTTCACTTCGTTCAGAATCTAATATTAGTTATCAATGTTTTTATACAGTTTTCGACTATTTTGTACTTTAAACTAGTTTTTGTTGAAAATAAAGTGTTTTCAAATTTCATAATTTAAATTTTATGTATTTTACATTTTATAGTAATATAAATTGGCGACAAATAGTGAGATTTTGTTTGGTTAGGTTAATAAATAAAAAGTTGTAAGTAATTTTAATTTATTGCTCCTGATTTTTAAATTTTTTATCTGGCCACCCTACCTACATTTGAGGTGGTTTTTCATAAAAATTTCAGAAATATTTTTATTTTTCAGGGCGCCTATCAAGTGAGTTCTAAATGCTTGGTTAACATAGAAGAAAACATAACATACCCACTTTATAATGTTCATCGTTAGATTGTATTAACGAAAATTTAGTTTAATTACTTAAAATTAACTAGTCCATTGAATACACATCATAACAGTCTTCAGTTAATGGTATTTTGCGATGAGTAGCATACTACACGATTATTAATATTTTAAATATCGAGTGAAGCAAAGAAGCTAGTGTTTATATTATGATATTTATTTAGGTATTATTATTTTTTATTTTTTTGTTAGGCTTCCTTTCATGGTTAAACTTAATTGTTCAAAAGTTTCTAACTGTAAAGAGAAGTACTAGATAAAGTACGGACAAATTATTATGATGTATTTCTAATTAACACCCAAAAGGTTAGTAGGTAATGTTTTTTCGCTACGTGTACATTGGCAAGCGGTGAGCGTTGAGTGGCGAGCGGCGAGTTTTAGCGGCAATGCTGCTCGCAAGCGTTGAGCAGTGAAGTGTGTGTATATTGGTTTAGCGGCGAGTAGTGGCGTATCCTAGATTCATTTCACGGGGGTGTTTTAAAATTTAATTGAGTTATAGAAGGGGGCTTAACCCCCCCCCATTCCCAAATTCTATTAGAAAATACCATGATATAAATTATATCAATTATATCAATGAAAATGGTTATAATAATCTTGATCTTTAAGTTCAAGTTGTATAAAACTTTTATACTTTAACTTAAATAATAACTTTTATATTCTGAATCACATAAAATTATTAATAATACAATATATTAATAATAAAACTACAAAGTCAATATAATACTAAATAAAAAACATAACATTGAATAAAATTAAAAAATCACATTAAATTTAAAAAAATTTCAAAACAAATCTGGGAGCTATGACTAGTTTTGAGGGGGCTTAACCCCTCAAGCCCTCCTTATTTGTGCCTATAATTACAGCCACTTTTAATTTAATGAGACTTTTTCCTAGTTGTACTACAAGAGCTAATTAATATTAATGTTAAATTAATACATTTTTATATTCATCCGCATATTGAGTAAAGGTGAAGGTATGGTTATATTGGTAAACTGCACATAATTAATAATTATATTATTTTATAGTTAAAATTTAACTAAAATTAATTTCATTTTACTTAATGTAAATATTTACATAATTAATGAACCCAAAACAAAATTATAAATTTATTATTTCATGAGCTGCGAGCGGTGAAATTTAAACATGTTTGATTTGTGACGCGCAGCGCTGCTGCCGCTCGACGCTAACGCTCAACGCTGGTAATCTATGTACCGATGTACGCACTCCGATATGGGTTTAAATTTTTTTCTTAACGCGCCGCTCACCGCTTGCCAATGTACACGTGGCCTTATGTGTTTTTCTACGCTGAATACGATGGTGTGTGATTGTGTGAATTAAAATCCATGTGCATCAATAGTTTTCTAAATATTTTATTCTATTTTGAAAATTCAATATTTTCGGTTATTACATTAGATACAGGGGCGTAGCTAAGGAGGGGTGTAGGGGATGTGACACCCCCCTACGTTTTTGTCCCAGTCGGCATTTTTGGGTTATTTGACTGTAATTTCTTTTTAATCGATTAACGAAGCATATTGGATAGGTAAATGTCGACTCCTCGAAAATTTGGTCATGAGTCAAACTATATTAAGTTTCTAAATACGTATTAATAATATCTCATAGTTTTGTCGAGGTATTTTCCTCATACTAACCAACCACAGAATAAAATACAGTAGTATCATTGATTTAATCAATGGTACTATGGTAGTATAGTACAGAACTACAGACCTTACTTTTACTCGATAGGATACGGTATAAACCAGTTTTGTGCACCGATTCTATTTTTGAACCGACAAATAGTAGGGACGACGATAATACCGCAGAGTATATATACTCCACGGTATATGTGATAATTCGCTATTATGGTTTTATAATCTAATAACGGCATCAAGTACTTTTCCCAAAATTTCATGAAGAAAAAAAAACCAGCGATATCGACCAACTGTACCAACATAGAATCCAAAATTCTTTACAAATTATTCGAATGGTACCAACATAGATATGTATTCAATACATTTGTTCAATAATATATTACAAAACACAACAATAAAATACAAAAAGGAGGGAATTATTGAATACATAATTAATTTTGTATTTCAAGGCGGTGCATTTAGGAATACAAAATTCTGAATTGAAAATTTGAACTCATTTGAAATTGGCTAGATTGGGTTATATTTTTTCATTTTTTTTCCCCTCCATGAAATTTTGGGAAAAGTACCACAATCTAACCTAATAATGTGTACTTCGACTTTTAAATTAAATCATAAATAAGCACACAGTTGTTCTACAGCCCGTATGTGTGACATTTGTTAAAGAAATTCCTGTAACAACAACGCTTTCCTCAGGTATGTATCATTCAAAATGAATATTTTCCAATATTATAGTACAATCAAAGTGCAAAGAAAAATCGTGTAGAAATTTGTGAAATTGAAATTTTTTTTGATATTGTTCATAAAATATTTCAATTGACTATTAATTTCCAGTATTGAATGCATATCGTGTTTACAGAGTAATTTAATGGTATTAAATTTATTATAATTAAAAAATATTCGAGTAAATTATTTAAATAAATAAATAAATAAATGATCGAAATAATAAATTAATATCTTTGTAAATTTATTTTCCACTCACAAATTAAAATTTTTGCACGTGCTGCAATAAAAGTTTTATATTTATAAAAAAATTGTGTACTTCACATCTTGGGGTGTTCTTCGCACCTCGGGTGGGATACTCTTGAAGTAATAATAATTATCAGTTTTGAAAAAATGAGTTCAAATGTTGAACTAAAATTTATTTCGTTACCTACATACAACATTTACAAAAAACAATAATTGATGTTTCACACATTCCCCTTCACTTAATGAATATTCCATAAATAATTTCAAATTACAGTAAAATATAAACGTCATAATAAAATTAATTAAAGAGGCTCTAATTACCGTAAAACAACATTAATTCGCTATAATATAATTAGTACTAACATTTATCGTGTCGCCTCTGGTTTGTCACGGTTGAAAAAGTGCAAAATATTTAGTTTACCGAGTAAGTTTGAACCTCGGTATCGTCACATACAAATTTGACGTTTTAATCAGTACGTCACAAGAACAGCATTGAAAATAGTTGAAATAGTAGGTATTTATAATAACCGAAAATATTGAGTTTTTAAAATATAATGATTAGAAACCAATTGATGCATGTGGATCACACCACCGTATTCAGCGTAGAAAAATACATTAGATTTTTTCAAATAGAAATACTTGTCCAAAATTGACGTTCAGTAACTCTATAGATCCGAAATCACACCCATATGGTACTCTAAACAAATCATTTTCCAAATTTCTCAAATAATTTTTTCAAAAACGCGAATAATCTGTCAAAAATTTACAAAATACTACAAAATATGCTTTACCAAAATTTTTATAAAATTTAAAATTTCTTTTTAACATAACTTGAAAAAAAATGTAGGTAGAAACTTGAAACTTTCTCAAACTACTAAAAATGGTGAAAAGAATACTTCATAAAAAGCTGGACATACTTCGCACGATGGGTGTACTTCGCACGACGGGTGGTATTCTTTTGACGGGCGTATTAAATTTTAAAAAAACGATAAATCATTTCTTCAGTAAAACGATTCTGAACGAAGGAAGTTAATAATATAAGAAAAAAAAATGTTCGAAAAAAAAATGCAAAAATCTGAAGTACCGGGCGGCGGGAATCGAACCCGGTAC
>JAIPRM010008071.1:0-16354 GCA_025469315.1 Stegophylla sp. TES_Ste_2020
AATTGAGAAATTCAAAAAATGACCTCTTTAAAGTACAATCTAGAGGCGAATCCGGTTTCAAAAAGTTATTGATCGAAACTTTTGGATAAGTATTTCTATACGAAAAAGTGTTAACAGAAAAAAAAAAGAAAAAAAAGAAAAAAAAACATCATTGTAAAAACACTAGCTTCTTCACTTTGTTCAGAATCTAAAATAACAATATTATAAGTACAGTAAATATAATTTATAATTATAAACTAAGAGAGGAAAAATATGTTTTTTTCTTTCTTTTTATGAAAATACTTTTTCATAGAGATTTTTAGAAATATTTGTCTTAAAAGTTTTAATTTTTTTTTTTTTTTCAAACAAATTCAACCGAATTCTATAGATGATATTAAATAAGTTGGAATATGAAATTGTTTTATAGTAAATATTTTAATGATCTATAAATATAAAATGAATTAAAAATTATCATAAATTAATAATTTTTGAAAACCTCCCTAGAAAAATATCGTATCTATAGCCATTGGTCTCAATTCCACAACCAAATATTATCATCTTCAATTTCTAAAACCGGTATTCAACTAAATAACGGTAGCTTATAAATTATTTCCATAAAAAAAAAAAAATACCTTAACCTATAATATTTTTAATATTCTGTAAAAGGTAAGAAAAATAAATCAATATAATCACGATTATTTATAGTTAATGATAATTATTATCATTTTATTAAAATGGCACTCCGAATGAAAAAATAAAAATAAAATGTATTGGGCATCACTGATTAAGGTAGTTTGAGCTAGTCTCGAAAGTTTTAATTTATTTTTTTTTTAAAACGCACGTTTTCGCCCGTCGAGTCCAGAATTCGAAAATAACCCACATAAGAAAACCACCCGAATGTGCACAAATTCAGTTACGTTTGCTTCTTTTTTTTTTTTTTTAAGAATCCAAAACATTTTCAGTCGATTTCGTTTTCATAATATTTTCACCGTGTTTCTGCGAAATCCCTCAAGTACGCATTCATAATAATATAATACTGCAATAACGTTATAAACTCGTATATATATATATAACTCGACCGAGCATAATTTCCAAACAATGTATAACTACAGTAACTTACTGTATGTGTATATAGTCGGGTACGTTCCGATTCATGACCTGAAAGCTCGATGATAATAATATAATACTGGTCGTTGTGTTTTTCACCGTTCGCATTGTGTTGAAAAACAAAACAAAAAAAAAAAGGATGGAAGCGTATTAAAATATAAGGGTCTTAACTTTTACCTCTGTATATACACATGTATAAAGAAAATGTCTTTCGGTACATATTAAAAATTGATTGAAATCATCGGGGAGGTCCGTTCGCGGCTATCGCGTGAGTGCTCGTACATAATACGACCCCTGACTCGGGGTATATAACACATATTACATACAGGGTGGAAAAAAAAATGCATGGTAATTAATATCCTGATCAGTACTTCAAATAAAAACACACCTTTATTATTATTATTATTATTATTTTCAAAAAATAAATAATAATAGTAGTACTTTTCATAATGATCAAAAACTATTGCCTCCACTCGATTGTGTGTGCTGTAATTCTCATACAATATGACATCATTTTCACCGTTCGGGCACCACAGTGGTGTTTGGTGGTGCTGAAAATGAAAAAAATTGTGTGACACATCTTCTTTTAGGGTAGAAATTTGAAAATAATAATAATAATAATAATAATTACCTGAGTACTTCAAATCCACGATTTAATATCGAGAAAATGTAAACCATTGTTCGACATAGGTATATGAGAAAGCAGGGGAAAATTATACAATCAAGTATGGTGAATTGGGAATTGCTATGACTGCTGAAAGATGGTATGCAAAACAACTTAATGGGATGTTATAGGAAAGACGCCATGGACCAGTTGGGACGGGAATGAAGAAAGAAAGCTAATAATAAAATAGAACATAATTTTCCTGCACAAAATGTATAGTATTGCTATTGTGTATAAAAATAGGAAATAAAACCAGTCGGAAATTTAGTTAAACAATACGTTTTGTTATTATTAATTATTTAATATGAAAATCAAGAATTTTTTTTTGGACACTAGTATTTTGTAAAAAATGTTACAACTAATTATTAAGCATGTGCAAATACAAATATTAAAATAAAAATTTTTGCGAAATTCGACCTTACAAAAAGATGTGTTACGTTATTTTTTCATTTTCAAAACCACAGTGGTACCAAAATAATGGAAATTTTGTCGTATACCAAATTGTATTAGAATTCTTCGATAATTATGAAAACTATTATTATTATTATTATTATTAGAAATCATTTAGTATTAACAGTATTGTTGAAAAAAAAAGAGTAGATATGTTTTTGATCAGGAATTTCATATAGATTACTGTGTTAATTTTCCACCCTGTATAATACATACATATATTTATATACAAACGGGCGGGAAATCGATAACGGAATATAAACCTCGACGCGAAATAAATTAATTTTTCAATTACACGCGCCCCACGTCAAACGGTGAAATAAATTCGCGAGTACGGAGTATACATGGCGCGCGTTTACCAATATAAACTCACCTCGGGAGATTTATATTTATATATATATATATAATATATATATATTATTTGTATTCGCCGTCATTCGGCGAGCGGTACACGAGGTGTGAGTGGTGTTTGACCCGACGCGCGAGTCGTGTAAATTAGATTTGGACGTTTGTTTAACATTTTGTTTAGTGTTTTCACCGCGCACACGATATAATATTACGTATATAACTAACGCGTCTACACGAGTGGCGGATTAAACGTCGTCGGCCAAAGTATATAAATATATATATATATAGGTAGTTCCTGCGTTGGGAGTCAAAAATTTTATAGGGATCCTCAAATTCAACGTATGATTTTGAGCGGGGGAGGGGTTTTCGAAACATAATTTGGAAAGAGTGGTCATGCCACCTGCAGGAGCTCCCAACGAGTTGGGGTGAAAGAAATAAAAATCGTCTGCTTTGGCCATATAAAACTAAAGTAATTTAAAAATTCGAAAAATATATTCCTTAAACGGGTTTTACGAGTTCACGTCAACGCGGTGAGAGTCGGTGAAAACAAATGGACAAAAGTTTTTCGGAGACATGAAATGACGAGCAATCGACCGTGTGCGATTCGATTCGACTTTGACCGATTTTTTTTTTTTTTTTCAAAGTCACAAAGTTGGGATTGAAATCATTTGTTTCGTTGAACTGTTAAAAGATCAAAAAAACGATTTAATCGTTATTGTAGAAACGAAAACACGTAAAATTCGTTAAAAATGTTTGAAAACTTCGTTTCGTTTGCGTCTTAGTATCATATATTAAATACAGTTATACCAGATTATATCTACACACACACACACACACACACACACACACACACACGTATACGTATACGTATACGTCTTCATTAGATATTATTATATAAGCGTAAACGCGTACGACGACGCCCTTTGCGGAAATATGAAATCAATCACTCGGCGCAAATGTGATTTATGGTTAGATAGCGCGTGACACGCGGATGAGTTCACGTTGTTTGAAAATTTCGACTTAAAAGATTGGATTTACTTTCGCATATTATGTCTCGGCGTTGAGAGAAAACAGAGTAAATATTAAATAATAATAATAATAATATATTATATATTTTTCTTATAAATATAAAACCGAAAGCAAGCAAAAGTGAAAATCATTGTTACGGGTTGGCATTGAAAAACTACTTGTTCAATCGTCATGCAGTTTTTTTTTTTTTCAAAGTATATCAAAGAGAACCCGAAAAAGTTAGTAAATAATTAGTAATTAATTAAAATAAAAAACGCATATAGATTATCAAATTGGTAGATAAATATATACATATATAGATAATATAGTCAGTTGGACTTGGATTTATTTTTTGGAATCTTCAAGCTACCAAAAAAAAAAAAAAAAAATCTATGTTCTCCATAACCTTTATTTTTTCGTGTCACCTTTAGAATGTGCTGGTTGTACAAACATTTTCTTAAACGACATTACTCCATTTTAGCTACGGAATTTCGTTTAAGTTTTTTTTTTTGCGTATTATTATGTACTAAAATCAAAACTTGAACGAATAGTTTTTGAATCATTCTAATTTAAGTATTAAGGATAATATTCCCTCGGACACATATATTAATTAACAACAAATGACGTAATTTGTATAGGTCTACAATTTTACCAGTCAACACCTAATTACATTCGCTATGTTGTAAAATAAAAACCACTCATACGAATTTTGATTTCAATTCATCAAAATCCGCAGAAAAATTACCTGAATAAAATTCGATAATTTAAATAAAATGTAAAATACAAATTTTTCTATTTTTCATGTCAATAAAGGTCACAAACATGTTTAATGAATCACCCTATGCACTTTGTTGGAATTTTCACCAATATACAACCGTAAGTGCACAACAATGTAAAGAAATTGACTTTTTTTTTTATTGTCTTACATTCGTTGTTTTGTTTATTAATCGTTTTTTAGATTATAAGTGGAGCCAAGAAGTTAATTATGTTTTACAATGTTGTTTATTTTTTATTTTTTTGTAAACGCTTTTCCGTATAGAAATATTTGTCCAAAAGTTTTAACAGCAATTTTTTTACTCATAATTTGCCTCTAGAGTCTAGACGGTTTTTTTGATAGGTAATTTTTCGAAATCCTCAACAGTTTTCTCGGAATTTCGAAAAAACTACTTTTTCTTTTCTCATCAAACATTTTTGTTCGTTTTCTCAGTTTTAAGAGGAATACACGATTGGCTAAGTAAAAAATAAATTTTTATTTTACAGTTATAACAAACTTTATAAGTTTTAAGTTAAATTGTCTTTAATTAGAGCAAAGCTCCGCTCATAATCTTTTCATTAAAATGCAATGCACCCACCGTGTTCATCCCACTCGGGAAACGAATTCCCACGATGCAAAATATGTCCGGATTTTTTTTAATAATAAATCGCGTATTTGGAAATTCTGATAAGAAATTATTTATTAATATCATTGAATATACTTGCATTATTATATTAATTTTATTGTTTGATCGTGTAGCGAAAATAACTTCACGTTATAAATATTTCCATTTTAGGCATTTGCGAGAGTGCATTTGTTTTTCAAATACAATCAAATCAATAATAATAATGAATAATGATTATTGATTTTCTCTTTTGTTGGCTTTTTTACGCCGAAATGCAGCACAACAACAATTATTATTATTATTATATTTTCTGCTCTGATAATGCCCTCGCAAATATTACTATCATCGAATACCGTGAAATCGTAATTAAAAATTGCAGATTATTATCATCGTTAATACCAACATAATAATTATTATTGAATTATAATGGGGTGGGAAACGATGGGTGGGCGTGAATTTGATTATATTAAATTAGCCATAAATTTAATTTTTACACGAATCTAATTGATTGAATTCATATATTATTATTTCATTGTTCAAATCATCATTTGACACACTAAGCGCCGCAACAAAGCATAGATATTTTCCCCGTATAAAAAACACAATTACGGGGATTCTAAATTTTCTTGAAATTATTGATTTTTTATATTGATTTTTTTTAAATATTATTTTATAATTGTTAATAAGATATATTTATGAGTTTCAACTAGATGCACAATTGAGAAATAATTTAAAATATTGTTATTCGAATTGAAATTTATAAAATATTAAAATTTAGAAAGTTTAAATTGTGGCCTAGATATCAAATTTGCGTATTTTGAAACCAAATGATGTTTTTTTTTTTATTATGTAGATAACAATTGTTCACTTCAAAGTAACAGTTTAAATAAACAGATATTAAGTATTGTGACACCGGTGCTAAGTTACCTATATAATTAATGTATATATATATATAACTAATGATTATTATTAATTACTAATAATAATTAATTATATTTCCTACCGTTGAATACAGTTGTCAGATTGAAAACCCTATTTTTAAATATTACGTCTCTGCTACACATTTTCGAAGTGGTATTGGATTTTCCACTGGTAAACATTTTATTGTTTAGTGTGTAATTTTCCAAATAACATTTTTCTAACTTCTTCGACTATTTTATTTTATGCAACATTCTGGGTATAATAGTTTTGATTTTTTAAATCAACATGACGAACAAAAGTAATTGTTTTTTATTTATCTAGATAAATTTGTTACCATCTTTTATGTTTTATCTCCTATAATAGGATTTTATTATAAAAAAAAAAAAAAAAAACTATTTCTGCTTAGACAAAGACACGTTCAATTATCTTTAACTAGATAATTGTTTATTCGACTTCGCTCAACACTGCGGCGCCAATGACATCATTACTCTCGTTCGCTGATGCTGTGTGTAATATAATGATTATTATTTCTGCTATTTTTTTTTTTTTTTTTTTTTTAATAACTTATTTCTATCGCGCACGATCGATAAATATTTACTTTGTACACTGACACGCGTTCGGAAACGCTTACGTTTCTTCCAAAAACAACGAGACACGTAATATTTGTTCAGTACTATACGGATATAACGTAATAAAATAAAATATAACTATATATAGGTATTTTCCAAGATGTTTAAGTGTACAGGGTGTTCTAAAACGATACGACAAATGCAATAACTTTTGTTCTATTAATACTTTTTAAGTTTAAAAAACGAACAGCATTGCGCAATGAACAATAAAGCATGATTTATGTTTTTTTGGGACAAAAATTTTCAAATTTGAAATTATATAATACAGTTTTAGAAAAAAATTGTTCAAAGTAGCCAATTTGTGTATGTGACTTTTTGAAAAAAATATATATTTCATTAAAGATTGGTTACATATTTATTATGATTTTTTAAACATTTTGAAAATCTGAATATTGTATTGTGTACATAATGTAGAACGTTTGCGTGATAATGAATTAACATTTTTAAAGAGTTTCAAATAACATAATAAATAAATAATTAATTAAACATTAATTAGACATTTTACCACCAACATTTTTGTAGAATTCAGGTATACAATCTGACTATTTTGAATTTTTTCCAAAATTGTAGTATAAAATTTGAATGTTTGGGTGTTGAAAAAAAAAATATGTTCGTTACTGCTGTAGTAATAATTTTTAAAAAAAATTAAAAATTATTATTCGAACAAAAGTTATCGAATTTGTTAAATCGTACTGGGACACCTTGGACATAAATATCCACCAGGATGTTTAGATATACCTATATAGGGTGATCCCTTAAACATGCCCTTTAGAATTGGAAAAAATTGAAATTTTTTTAAGAGGGAATGTTCAACTAACTATAAAACTTATGTTTTCTAAAACTTTCTTTTATATCACCTTAAGAATGTCTTGAGGTGTTACAAACTCTATTTTTTCAAATATCACCCCCCCCTCTCATTTTAACTGCATAATTTTATTCAGATAATTTTTAAGTGATTTTCAATGTATTGAAATCAAAATTCGAACGAGTAGTTTATATTTCACAACGTTACGAATTTATAAGGTGTTAGATAAATTAAAAATTCATAACAATTATTTAATATACGTTTATAACTAAAATATGTGTCCTAAAATAGAGATTATCATTTTTAATACTTAAATTTAAATAATTTAAAAACTATTCATTTAAATTTTGATTTAAATACTTGAAAATTTACAAAAAAAATACTCGAATAAAATTCCAAAATTAAAATTGAAGGAGGGGCATTTGGAAATAGCAAGTTTCTATTACTACAGAACATTCTTAAGATGGCATGAAAAAAAAGTTATGGAGAACATGGTTTTACATCAATTTTAACTTTCCATAAAAAAGTACAAATTTTTCCATTTTTACGGTCAAAAAAGGGGTTGAGGTTGCTTAATTAATCACTCTCTCTCTCTCTCTCTCTCTCTCTCTCTCTCTCTCTCTCTCTCTCTATAAATATATATATATACACGGACGTATGTATTAATATAATTTATACACAATTTTCATTCCTCTATCGTATAAATATCGCCACTGTAGTAAAACGTCCAGTGCTGCAATGAAGGATACAGTATATAATACGGAGCAATAGAAATAAGCTGAATTCCCGCAGAGGGAAAAATATATATTAAAAAATGCGCGTTCATCGTCCCCGGAGAATGCGTTGATTAAGTCGAATTTCCGGACAACAAAATTATTTGAGAATTTCAACACGGTAAAATAATAAATAATAAATAACCGTAGTAAACATATATTTTTGTATAATATCAGACCGGTTCACAAAAGTATTTTCTCCCCTACAGTGCTTAAAGTCTTTGCAGTTTACACATAAAAACTACTAAAAATACATTTTAAGACAATGGAAAAAATTTTAAACATCGCTAGACACATCTTTTATTTTCCAATTCAAAGGTCATTGGAATTTTATTTTTTTTTTCGACCTTTTTACGTTTTTTTCACTACATTTCTTTCAATTTTTAAGCAATCAACTTTAAAATTAATCTCATTTTGATGATTTATTCAATTCTTTTTTGAATTTAATGAACTCAATTCTTATTTCAATTCAATTCTTTTTCAATATTGATAATTTTTGTTATTTTTTCACTAGTTCTTTATATGTATATATATATATATATATATATACTGGCTATAAATTATTTATTTATTTAAATAATGAATAAATTAAGTACTTCAATGTTTACTTCAAATTTTGCGTTTTTCAGTTCGTGACTATAAACGACATGCCTTATTTATATTTTCAAAAATGCCAATATCGTCCGTTGTTCAAATAATAAATTTCAAAAGTTTTATGAGCTGTTTTTCTTACTTTTATTTTTTTATAATTAATATTTTTAATCAATTCGATTCTAGAGACTCTAATAATATTTAAATAACTATTGAAAGAAACTAAAAAAACCTTTAAAATAAGACTAATTTTAAGTCAATGTCAAGTCAAAGTTAATCATTCAAAAGTTATCAAAATTGGCGTAAAGACGCATAAAATATTTTTAAATATTTTTTTTCCGTCTGTATTCCAAGATTCTATAGTCATGTTAGTTTTGGCACTATGTGTAAATAACTTAAATCGCAATGACATATTTTACCATTTATACCGAATTTTTCAGGTAGTGATTTCTTGTTTTTGGAAAAAGTAATGAGAGAATTTTTAAAAATTACCCATATTAAGTACGACCTTTATACGATTTCCGAGCTATGAAGGAGGTGTATGGAACTTTCGAACAAACAATTCTATAAGAAAAAAATGTTTTCATAAAAAAATAAATAAATTAACTTCATTGGAAGAACATTTCGTCCACTATCCCTAGAAAAGGTGTGTCACAAAATCAAAAAAATGTGTAGGCCCTAAGTACGTAGATATAATTATATGATAGGTATTTAATAATCAATTTCAATGCATAGACTTAATTCAAACAGTTAATGTTATATAAAAACTAGTTAGTATGTAAAATAATTAAAAATATTTATTTTTGTGTTAGTTTAATATATTAACTGAAAAATTAATATATATATATATATATATATATATATATATATATATTTTATGTAATGTTTAAAGAAAAACGGTTTTTTTTTTCTTTACAGATTAACGAAATGGCATGTATTAATGATGAACAATTAACATATTTTATGTTTGAGTTTCGACGCAGGCAATGTATGCGGGAAATTAAGAAAAATTGAAACTAAATACGGAACGTTTATACACAGAAATTAATAATTGTTCCGCCGTCAGTTTCACTCTTGACCGTAGTGCTGTAATGCAATTTGTTCAGAAGCACGCTTTCGCTGCGAGCTTTCCGACCGTACTCTGGCTACAAAATATTATCTATATATAGAACGATTCTAACGCTTTCGTCCCATCAAATGTGACAGCGTTTAATCAGACGAGGCAAAAGCATTGTCTTATATAATATAATATTATATTAGTTCACCGTGTGTTGCGCATTAATTAATTAAATAATTCGTTTATTGATTGAATAATATTACGCGAGAGTTTTAGATTTTGAGTGGAGGAAAGAAGCTAGTGTTTTTGCAATTATGATTATTTTTATTTATTATTTATGTGTACAGTACACGTTTCAGTATAGAAATGTTGGTCCAAAAAATTTAATTAGCAACTTTTTTAACCTCAATTTGATCCTAGATGTTACTTTTATGAGGTCATTCTTCGAAATTCTCAATAGTTTTCTCAAAATTTGGAAAAAATTACCCAAAATTTGACAAAAAACGTATAGAAATTTATCTTTTTTTCGATCCAAACTTAATAAAAATTTAAACATAGGTAGACAATAATATGAGAAATATTTTAACGCGAGTAGATTTTAAAAATGAGAAATAAAATGTTTTGTACATTTTTTTCCAACATCATTATTTTCTAATTTTTTTGTTCTCAGTTAATAGTGAAATATTAAAATGACCGAACAATAAATACATTTTTTTTTTGTTATAATTTTTAAGTATAATTATCTTGAATAAACTTAAGTTTCGCTTACAATTGTCTTGTTGAAGAAATAATTCATCGTTTCTTTAAAATTCAATACATCCACAAAAGTATCCCACTCGAAGAACGAAGTATACTCAACGTACGGAGTACATCCTTTTTTTTTTCATTAAACTTTACACGAAATGCCGAAACGAAAATATCATTATTATTAGGGTGGTAATTATTGTCTGAGTAAATTTAGTAAAATGATAAGTATAATTAGAGCACGGGTATAATTTTTTGCTCCTCGATCAGATACTTTTGGTGGGTGTGTAGAATTTTATTAAACGACAAATCATTTATTCAATAAAACGATTCTGAATGAAGAAACTTAATAATATAATGAAAAATAACAGTAATTTTTTTGAACACATCCACAAAGATATTCTACTTTGCTTTGCTTAATTCATTTTACTTTAAAGTTTAATTTAAATTACTTTACATCATATAAAAATACCATTAAAACTTTCTTATTTTTTTATCCAAACTTTATAAAAATTTAAATATAGATAATTTGAAGAATAATTAAGTAAAAGAAAATTTTTGATATGTGAAATTTTTATTTTTTTTTAGTAATTTTTCTCATCGAAATTTTGTTATTCTTGTTCTCAGTATTTTTCTTTTTCGCAGTTTTCGGGTAAGAAATACATATTATCGTAATAGTTTTCAGCTTTATCACGTTAAAGCCAAAATTATCTTCAATTTTCTTCAATAACACGAAACTCTGCTCAGAATCGTTTTATCGAATAATTAATTAAATCGTTTCTTTGACATTTACTATGCACCCACCATGTACCATTCGAAGAATGTATAAGAATACCCATGGTGCGAATTGTGTCGGTTTTTTTTTTTTTTTTTTTATCGGTTGTTGTTATGAATATCGATTTTATATTTTAATTACCTCTAGAATAATTTTAATTACCTCTAGAAACTCATTAACATCATTTTAAACGATTTCTATTTTGTATACAATATTATTGTTAATTAATGAACATGAAAAACGTCGTAAATAATTAAACTGTGCGTACTGACGTTAATTTTTTCCCGATTCAATTTGAACAATTAATTTCCTGTCGACGAAATAATAATAATATGATATGTGATCTGCTAGTGACTTTATAATTGTGCCATGTTTTTGCGGTCACGCCTCTACTCCGAAATACCGAATAGTTTTTGGTCGGCAGAAACTTAACGAAATCACGCCTATACGCGATTATTTCGGCGACACAATAATAACAGACATGACCAGGACCGCATGACTAATACACATCGAGGAACTATGATCATATTATATCAACAGAAACAAAGAGTATATGATTTTTTTTCCCTTATCTTATATTTTGTCGGTCCATCGACTCTTGTGGTACGTCATGATGTAGGTCATATTATTTTGGTATCTACTATTATTATTTAAAGAAAAAATAAAACATTTTGTATTTCGTGAGCACTTTAGAGATTCTATACACGAATACCCATTTTTATATCATCATAATATTATTATGTCCGATTTGAAAATATTTAGTACACCGTTCAACCTAATCTAGCCGCAAATAACTTTGGTTAAATAATTTTCCTCTGTGAAATACAGTGGGACACCTAATTTACTCGATGCAGATTTATAATCTTAAGACTCTTCATATTTAGTATAATATAATATATTAATATGTTTCAGAAAATTTTCCAAATCAAAATATCCCCTTTCAAATTATCCCTTATTTTAAATAGTAAATAGAATTTTTTTACATAATAATACAGTATGATTCCAAACAATCGCACTTGTTTTCCAATAATTTTAATAATAATATAGTATATTGTAAGAAGAAAAAATTTACATGATTTTGAAAACACTGTATAAAATACAAAAATTACAACTCATCCTATAAGCAAAAGCTTGAAGGCTGATGAGTTGAGTTTAATTTAAATTATAACAAAATAAAAATTAAAGTAAAGTAAAGTAAGCAAATTATAGACAAGAAAGCTGAACATTCTTCGCACTTCATATTAGATACTCTTGAAGGGTGTGTATAATTTCTATAATTTCAAAGAAACGATAAATCATTTCTTCAATAAGACGATTCTGAACGAAAGAAGTTAATGATATAAATAATAATAATATTCGTCATTTCACCAAGAGTATCTAACCCGAAGAGCGAAAAATATCCTTGGTGCGAAGTATGTCCGGCTTTCTTGTCTATACTTTACTTGTAGATCTGATTTATTTTTACTGAAAGTAATATTATCATGTAACTATTTTAATATATTCATAACGGGTTAATCTACATTCTATAAATTGTATTCCAAAATTGTATTTAAAATAAATATTTGATGATATTTTGCCTATTTATTACACTAACTAACATGATTTTATTTACATATTTGATATTACATGAGTGTACACATCCGAACTGTAATTATTATAATAATCGTTGAGAGAGAGAGAGAGAGAGAGAGAGCAAGTAAATTTGGCGCAAACGGGCTATGGTTAAGAATGTATCTTTTTTTTTTTTAATTTGGCGCAAACGGGCTACACCTTTTTCAAAAGGGTTTTTTTTTTTTTTTTTGGCGCAAACGGGACATGCCCCGCTAATCGACCACGTTCGCGGATTGAACGAGACAAAATACACGCGAATTTATACATTTATCCTCTACACGAAGCGCTTGTGTGAGTTTGTGTGTGTGAGGAGGGGGGGGTGTGAGAGCGTTTAACTTATTGCAAAAATATAATAGCCCATGCGGACACACTACGCGAGTCCGTCCGTTTGAACTTCCGCCCGAGTAAAAGATATTTATAAAATATAATGTAACAATATCTGCGCAGAGTTATATGTATATAACACCTATATTTCTTTTTCGAGCGATAAATTCGCCTATCTATATGGCCGAGAAAAATAAAAATATATAAAAAGAAATAATAAATCGATACGGAATCGTGTACATACATCGGTTTGATATCGGAATCGTGAAGAATAAAAATGTACACGATATTTTATAATATTATGTACTCAAATTATTATTTCATTGGATTAGAATTGTACAAAAACTCACACGTTTATGGTGTGTTACGCGTAGTGATCAGCGAGTTCATGAAAATTAGAAACTTGAAACCAAAACGCCCAAAAATATACCTGTGATGCAAAGTATGTCCGGTTTTCATATATTTTTGCGACACGCATTATCGATAATATTTACTTATATATTTTTTAATTAACTTATAGTAAGGATTGATTTAATTTTTTATTGGTACACAAGTCTTTTTTGCAATTCCTCCCCCCCCGCACCTAGTTGCACCTATGGGTACGACTGTACACGTGGGTGTATATATGAAGAAGTCGTTAAAAAGTCTGAAGTCATCATAAAAGAGAGTAATAATGTGTGATGGTTGGATAAATGGACTAATTTTCTAAAAAAGTTGATATAAAATACTTTTGAAATCTGCCGTTATTATCTAATATTTTTTCTATAGTAAAATGCCCGTTAAAAAATCGGCTAATTAATAAAACGAGCAAAATATTAATTGTATGATTTACTTTGTTAATATAAAATAAGAATATTTTAATAATGCATTTACATTTTTTATAAAAACGAGAAAACTTGTTTTGTATACTTATAGACTGGAAGAAAAAAAAGCATGGCAATTTCTAATCAGTGCATTAAGTGAGATCAAACTTTATTTTTTATTTTATACAATAATTTGGTTGTCAAATGAATTAAAAAAAAAAAAAAAAATACATTATATGATAATCAAAAAAACATTGTCACCATTAATTCTTATGCTGAGCTCTAATGCGATTTGATATAGGACATAATTTTCACCATTTCGACACCATCGTGGTACTTTCAGGTACAAAAAATGAAAAAAATTTTGAAACTTCAAAACCATGAGTTAATAATGAGTTAATAATCTATCAAAATTCTACCCTAAAAGATATGTCACACTATGTTTTTTTCATCACCGCCCAAAATAGTGAGAATAATGTGATACATCATATTGTAAGAGAATTCTGCACTCGATTTAGTGGTGACAATATTTTTACATTATGGTGAAAGCTATTAATTTGATTTTTGAGAGAGAGAAAGAAAGAGGAGAGAGAGAGAGAGAGAGAGATAGAGTTGAAATAATTTAATGACAAAAATATTGTATATAATATGTATTTCGTATACCTGCAGCCTATCGTGCAAGATCCCAAGAGTTTTATACGCATTAATAAAATCATAGTACAGAGAAGTCGGTACACGCTAGCGTACTATATACGGTCCGCGTACGCAGTTGTTTATTCAGCACCCCTATACTAAAGTTTTTACTGCTCATTCGAGAATCGCCACCGGATTCGGAACGTGATCCCTTTCCCGTTTTTGTTTACTTAAATTAGCTTAAAAACGAACGAGTAATGTCTCTGTCCGTTTTACGGTGTCGAGCGCGACGAGGTGAGTGGAAAGTAAATAACTCTATTTCCGCACTCGTTGTCGTAACTGGGCCACTGTGAATTAAAGAAGAAAACTTTATCTCTCAGTATGACGTGTAGCTTTGGGTCTGGAAGAAAATTATGTTCCAGTGGTATTCCACGGACGTAACTTAGAGTGGGGACAGCAGGGGTAACTGTTTTCATAACCAAAAAATAGTGTGAGCCTCTTACCTATTTACTAGCCTACGTGTCTTAAAAATTAAATTCAAATAAACATTTTGTATTCGAGACATTATACCTAGAAAGTCTGTTTCATATTGAAAATATTATAAAATACTTATATTATAGTTTAGATGTAAATTATTACTTATAAATAATATTATATTTATATTATTTATTAATTATATTTAATTTATTATCGTCTAATTGATGTTGAAATAAAGTTGTTTTAAACTGTTACCGGGGTTTTTTTTTTTCAATCTTTATTCATTTGTTTTATGTTTTAAAATATGAATATTGTTTAAAGGTATTTTACGTTTAATAAAGCTCTTCTGTGCTTAATTTATTTCTAATTTGAATATACATTATTATATTACGATAATTAGGTGATTTGTTCTATTCATTTTTCTCATAATTTTTATTTTAAATTCTAAGTGGAGCGAAGAAGCCTATGAATTTATAGTGATAATTGCTCACCCTCTTTCTGTTCTATAAACGTATAGGAAATACTGATCTAAAAGCCTTGATCAGCTACTTTTTGAAACAAGCTTCGGCTCAAAACGGTACTTAATGATTAGCATTTTTCGAAATTCTCAGTATTTCAAAGGGTTGATACTTGTCACTTTGATTGTTGGCCATTAGTTGGTACCATTGACCGAAACCATTGTGACCATGATAACTTTGATAACCATATAGGAACTGCTGTAGCCATGGTAACCACTATAACCATGGTATCCATTGGAGTCATGGTAACACAGTATTCAATGAATATTAACATACAATTTGTATTAACGCTGCTCACAACCGTTTAATAAAAGACATGATTTATCGTTTCTTTATAATTCAATACACCCACCAAGAATATCTCAAAGAAACGATTGGGTATATTAAATCGAACGATATCGTTTTAATTTTTTGTATTATTTCTGAAAATATTTAACGGACATAATAATAATTATTACAGAATAGAGATGAAAGAATCCATACAATTATTGAAACGTTTAAAAGTTGGCTCCCCAGTCTTCGAGGTCTATGGGTAATTATAGTTGTTACTGGTAAATCTTCAGATAAATAAAAAAAAAAGCCGGACATACTTCGCACGATGGGTGTACTTCGCACGATGGGGTTTTCTTCACTCCTTGGGTGGTACGCTCTTGGTGGGTGTATTAAATTTTAAAGAAACGATAAATCATTTCTTCAATAAAACGATTCTGAGTGGAGCTTCAGTTGATACAAGATAATTTTACTTAAAAATTATAAAG
>JAIPRM010008072.1:0-16351 GCA_025469315.1 Stegophylla sp. TES_Ste_2020
AATTTTCATAAAATTCTAATCAAAAAATGATGGTTTTCGAGTCGTTTTTGTCAAATTTTGGGTAGTTTTTTCCAAAAAAAACATTGAAGAATTGAGAAATTCAAAAAATGACCTTTCTAAAATACAATCTAGAGGAAAATCGAAAACAAAAATTTATTGATCGAAACTTTTGGACAAGTATTTCTATACAAAAAGTTGTACACAGAAAAAAAATAAAATAAACATCATTGTAAAAACACTAGCTTCTTCACTTCATTCAGAATCTTAAATGTTAGAAAAATGTCCAAAATTTTTTTTTCACATTTCCAAAATCTTTCTTATATGATTTCCTATCTATGTTTAAATTTCCATAAAATTCGGATCAAAAAATGATGGTTTCCGAGTGTTTTTGTCAAATTTTGGGTAGTTTTTTCCAAAAAAACAATTGAATAATTGAGATATTCAAAAAATGACCTCTTTAAAGAACAATCTAAAGGCAAATCCGGTTTCAAAAAGTTATTGATCGAAACTTTTGGACAAGTATTTCTATACAAAAAGTTGTACATAGAAAAAATAAATAAATAAAAAATAAACATCATTGTAAAATCACTTTATTTTATTTATCACTTCGTTCAGAATCTTACACATTATTATATGATGCACTTTCAATTCATCATCATTTAATGGGTCCTAATCTTTCGGCGGCGTAATTACGGTGGGAGTGAGGTGTGAGTGTTGAATTCCCCTATGACCTGTGTTTTAACTGATACACTTCAGATTTAATTAGTGGTTTGAATTAAAGAAAATCGAAAATTATTCATAGAATATAATAGAAAAAAACCTATGTCCTATACACATGCAATATCAAATAATATTAAATATAACTTATTATACTAAGTTAATTAATTATAAATATTAAAACCATTGGAGATAAAAGTATAACATTGATTAATTTTAAACACGTTATTGTATGTTTATGCGAATATATTTAATATTACTGCTTATAATAGTTGTATGTGCTAAATAAACAGACTTTATAAAGTAAAATTGTATTATTCTTCTTAATAAATTACAGGCAATATTATGTACATATTATAAAAGCATTAAAATTGTTAATTTTTTTTTTTCCCCCATTTTCTCATCTCTAATAAGAATTACAAATTTTTTTTTCTGTTTTCAATAGGTTTTCGTTTATCACCGTTGAATTATTTAAATACTTGTAAAATTCGATTTTGGGACCAATCAAATTAACGTTTCATACAATGTTCCCATTTTATCCGAATCGAAAAATACTTATGACAAGTTTTACTGTGTACATTTCATTTTCAAAAACCTTCTAAATTTTTTTATTTTTAAACAAAAAATTACGTGGTATTATATGGCATCATAACTTAATGCAGTGGTGCTAAGGAAAAACGTGGACTCTGGGTCCAATCAGTGACGGCTTTAGGGGAAGGGGGCTCATGAGGACATGCCCAACACTATTTACGAAAAAAGTACCTTAAGTGATTTAATTGTATATATTAGATTCTGAGCAGAGCGAAAAAGCTTATGAGTTAACAATGATGTTTATTTTTTTTTCATTCTGTAAACACGTTTTCGTAAAGAAATATTCGTCCAAAAGTTTCGATCGGTAACTATATAGATCCGAAATCACCAAATGGTACTTAAAAGAGATAATTATTCAAGTATTTCTTAATACTTTCTTCCAAAAATGAAAAAAAAACTATCAAAAAATTGACAAAAACCGGTAAAATATACGGAATTTTCAAAAAAATTAAATATGTTTTTTAACATAATTTCAAAAATTATGAAGCTAGAAACTTGAAATTTTTACCTACTACTAAAAGTGGTCATGAAACTACTTCATAAAAATTTGAAAAACATTTGATCAACTTCGAGTTAAGAATAGCATTTTGAAAATATTGGAAATTTTTATTTCATAATTTTTTTTAATTTTTGATATTGAAAATTGAAAATTTAATATGACTTCACTCACATATATTTCTAATAATTGATCTAAAAAAATCTAGAAAATCGTAAGACACCATTTTTTTCTCTATAAGCGTTTGAATATAAGCATTTCGTCGGAATTCGTTAGTTTTACTTTAAATTGCACACTTTAACGTATATGAAAGAAAATTGGCTCAACCGATGTTTATGAAAGAAATATATGAAAAATCAATTTTCGTTTTTTTGTTAATGGTTTAGGAATGTCACAAAATTATTTTTAGTTCAACATTTAAGTTCAATGCGTGTACATCAATCAGTACAGCATACAAGATCAGTATATATAACCACAAAAAAATTAATTAATTTTGTTGTTCTGAACTTGGTGATACTAATACTTTAAGTACTTAAGTAACTTATTACAAAAATTTGATACAGCGATGAGCACAACTCTAGAAATAGTCCAAGTATGAGAATTTCAATCACAGAGAAAAACATTGTAATTTGTATGACCAAATACTGGAGAGCTTACATTATCTAAGAACCATAATTTGGCAATAGTGAAAACATTAAAAGTTGCTAAAGGAATATCATATGAATATAATTCATTTTATTTTAGTACTGAGACGTTTCGATTGTACATTGACAAAGTAAATGGAATATAATTTTGGAGGTTTAGGTGTTTTCAAAATTGGAATCGATAAAAAATAAAGGGTTGTCAGGGATCCCGTATTATGAAGGATTGCGGAAATGTCCTTTATTTTAAGAGTCTGTCCCGTTGCCCCCTCGACTGTTTCCGGAACTTTAAAATGCCTTTTTTTCCACATTTTTTTATATTTATTTCACGTTTATTTACAAATAATTTATAAGTAATTCAGAAACCTAACATTTCATTCAAATTCAAATAAATTGTAACAATCTTAATAATAAATACTTTCCGTTTTTTTTTTTAAATCAATGTATTTTTATGAATTATTCTTTTTTTTTTTAATTTAACTTCAATACTGTGTACTTATATATTCATGCAAGATGTTCGTATTTGTTTACAGAATAATGACGAAATCATATAAATTATGTGCCACCATACTATCTGTATTAACAATAGTGATTTGGCAACCAAAATCATGTTATGGAACAAATAAGTATTCGGAAAAGGATGCCGCTGAATATCTAAATCAAATTAACAATTTAGCAGTCCAATGGAAAAACCAAGTTACACAAGCCGATTGGTATTGGGAAACAAATTTGAACGACAGAAGTGCTAAGATAAAGGTAAGTACACAATTATTGTTATTGTTATCAATATTATTATTTTTTGATGCAAAATTAATATTTTTTACTACTCTTATATAGTGTTTTATTTTAAAGTTAAGATAAAATATTACAAATGTATGTACTTCAAGGTAGTGAAAAATGTTTTAACGAGTCTAATAATTTTAAAATTTTTATAAAGTATGCGCGTGACAATTTATGTAGTTGATAAAAAGTTTACGTTCCTATAACTATTACTTTAAGAGTTATGATTAAATAACAAAAATTAATACCTTAAAAATATTTGTCCGTATTATAGATTCTGACCCAAGTGAAGAAGCTAGTGTTTCTACAATAATATTTATGTTTTTTTTCCTTTTTCTTTCTGTCAATACTTTTTTGTATGGAAATATTTGTTCAATAGTCTCAAACAACAACTTTTTGAAACTGGATTTGCTTCTAAATTGTGCTTTTAAAAAGGTAATTTTTCAAATTTCTCGATTTTTTTGAGGGGAAAACTACCGGAAATTTTACCAAAAGGACTCGGAAAACATAATTTTTTGATCCAAACTTTATGAAAATTTAAACATAGATGAACAATAAAAGATACATTTTGGCGTGAGAAAATTTTGAAAATATAAAAAAACAATTTTATACATTTTTTTCTAACACTTTTTTTCTCATCAATTTTTTTTTTCTTATTCTTTATTTATTAGATGAAAAAAAATAAAGCAAAGTAAAACAAAGCAAAAATAAGTAAAGTATAGACTAGAAAACCGAAAATACTTCGTTCCACGGGTATTCTTCGCTCTTCCGATCAGACACTCTTGATAGGTGTGTTAACACCTATCAAAACTAACTAAGGAAGATTATAATTTTTCTTTATGTTATTAACTTCCTTAGTTCATAATCGTATTATACATTAAAGAAAAGATTTATCGTTTATTAAAAATTCTATACACCCACCAAGAGTATCTAACCTGAGGAGCGAAGAATACCCGTTGTGCGAAGTGTGTCCGGCTTCCTTTTTTATACTTCATTTATATTTGCTTTACTTTACTTTTTCTTAACTTTACTATGTTTTCCCTTTTTTCAATTAAACTTGTGAAAATTTCAGTTATTCGTCCGTAAAAACGTTTATTGCACCAAATATTTGCATTGTATTTATCTACTTACTTACAAAGTTTCATAAAAATTAGCTGAACCAATTATTTAACATGCGTTCAAGTGTGTAACTTTAAGTAAAACTAATTAATTTCGTTAAAATGTTACCTATTTAATCGTATACGTAGATCATGAATGGTTAAATTGTGGCTCAGGAACTACAAACGGCTTCCGTTATGGCTTGAATTTTATAACCGAAAATGGCAAAATATGCTGTCATCAAAATTTCATGAAACTTATTTTAGTAACTTAGCTATAACTTCAAATTTAGTTGGACTAAAAACTTGAAATAATTACTCATTTTCAACAAGTGTCATACAGATGTGTTAAAAAAAAAAATTACCACTTTGGGATAAATATAGAATTTTGTGATGTAGTAAAATGAAATAGAAGTATTATCTATAACGTATAGACTATATCACTGAGAAATATAAACCTTTAAATTAACCCTGAATAAATTCGAAGTGATTAGGACATATGGTAAATTACTAAATTTTTTTTATACAATTAAATGTATCTACAAAATATAAGTGTATATTAAGGCATTTTATATAGGTAATTTTGATGCATATGTGCATTGATTATAAAATATGTAATAATAATATTTGATATCAATGAAAATAACAATATGTGTAACAAACTAAAGAACAAATAAACATGAAAATAAGGTAATTTCGTTTTTAACGTTACTTAATTTGATTTTGGTGATTAGGGTTAAGACTTATATACAGACTTAACTCAAAATTGATCAAATGTTTTTGAAATTTGTATGAAGTATTTTTGTAACCATTTTTAATTACTATTGGTGGAAATTTCAAGATTCTAGCTAGGTACATTATTTTTGAAGTTATGTTAAAAAAACAATATCAATTTTATGAAAATTTTCATAATAATTGTATATTTTGATGTTCTTTGTCAATTTTTCCACAGATTTTCCTTGTTTTTGAATAAAGTATTGATAAATTTGAAAAATGACCTCTTTAAAGTACTATCTGGGTGTGATTTTCGATCTATGGTGATATCGATCAAACCTTTTGGACAAGTATTTCTATACAAAAAAAGACTTTACAAAGGGAGAAAAAAATAAAATATAAACATCATTGTAAATGAGCCTCTTCGCTCGGCTCAAAATCTAAAGTTGTATGAAAGAAAACTTACAAATAACGGGAAATTTCCAATATTTTCAAAATTCTATACTTAGCTCAAAATTGATCAAATATTTTAGAAATTTGTATAAAGTATCCGCATGACTATTTTTAGTAGTTGCTAATAGTTTCAATTTTTAGTTCTATTACTTATAAAGTTATAATAAAAGACAAATTTTAATTTTATAAAAATTCAATAATACCATATATTACCACTTATTTGTCAATATTTTAACAGATTTTCCTCGTTTTTGGAAAAAGTATTGGGAAATTTGAAAAATGATCCCCTTAAAGTACCATCTAAGAGTGATTTTGGATCTATAGAGTTACTGATCGAAACATTTAAGCAAATATTTCTATACAAGAAAGTGTTTTCAGAAAGTGAAAAAAAAAGTCGGACATATTTGGGAGGCACCATGGGTATTCTCCGCTCCTTAGGTGGGATATTCTTGGTGGGTTAATTGAACTTTAAAGAAACGATAAACAATTTCTTTAATATAACAATTCGAAACGGAGCTTCAGTTAATATACAATTATAATTGTCGGTTGAGTTATATTTAACAACTGTTACACGTAAAATTGTTAATCAGCTAATTAATGTCTGTATAAAAATGCTTTTATACAATAATCTAATTATATAACACCTAATCATCAAGTGTCATCAACTCGGAAACTATCTTTTTTTAATTCAAACTTTATGAAAATTTAAACATAGATAAACAATAATATGAGAAAATGTTAGTGCAAGAAAATTTTGAAAATGTGAAAAAAAAATTTGGAAATTTTTTTCTGATACTTTTTTTTCCCCTTATTAGGTACAAAAAAAGATTAAGTTATGCAAAATAAAGTAAAGTAAAGAAAAGAAAAGTAAAGCAAAGATAAGTAAAGTAAAATAAAATAAAGCAAAGTAAAGTATAGACAAGAAAGCCGGACATAATTCGCACCATGGGTATTCTTCGCTTTTCGGGACAAATACTCTTGGTGGGTGTGTTGAAAATCTCGAATATTATTGTTCTATATATTATTAACTTCTTTAGTTCAGAATCGTATTATTAAAGAAATTATTTATCGTATCCTTAAAATTCTACACAACCACCAAATGTATATGACCCGAGGAGTGAAGAATACCCGTGGTGCGAAGTATGTCCGGCTTTTTTGGCTACACTTTAGTTTACTTAACTTTTTTTTTATCCAATAAATAAAGAAAAGGAAAAAAATCCGGACATACTTCGCATCATGGGTATACTTCGCTCTTTGAGTGAGATATTCTTGGTGGGTGTATTGAGGGTATCCTTCATAATTCAAACTTTAGACTCTTGTAAAAAATTATTTATAAAACCAACATTTATGAAAATTTTACCCCGTATACAGAAACACGTAAGGAACATTTTGGTTAAAAATTATTCTATCAGATTAAGAATCAATTGTTTTATAACTTTTAACGTTTTGATTGATAAAAATCACTATTTTTCGTAAAAACAACCAGTTTAATGATAATTTTAACGAAAAACGACTATAAAAGAAATTTTTGGCTTTCGTTTATCGATATTTTTTCATTTCCGTTGATCCCTCTAAAGTACCATCTGGATGTAATTTCGGATCTATAAACATACTGATTAAAACTATTAGACAAGTATATTTATACGAAAAAATGTTTACAGAAAGGACGAGAAAAATAAAAAATAAATATACATCATCGGTAGAATCATAAATTTCTTCTCTCCTCTCAGAATCTAAAAGTTAAAAATTATCAATAGAACAAACGCTTTTGGATTTATCAAATCGTTTTGGGAGACCCTGTGCAATAATAAGAAAAATGTATATTTCATGATATGTGTTACATTCACTCTGCATCTCTGAAAATAAGTAGTAGCATACCAACAATGATTATTTGAATTTGTCTAGTTAGCCATCAACGCAGAATTCGCCAAGTTCTTAAAAGATGTTCATGAAGAAACGGCAAAATATCCATGGACTACATATGAAGATCCAAATATTAAAAGGCAGTTTAAAATGTTTTCTTCAATAGGAACAGCCGTTTTACCCGATGAAAAGTTTAAAAAAGTCAGTACATTTTTGTTGAAATAAATTGGAAGTTGAAAATAAACATAAAATTTAAATAATACGTTTATTTTTATAGTTCAATGAAATTGTTTTGGCTATGAAAATCGTGCATAATAATGTAAGCATTCCTGCATATCGTAAAGTACACTCAAATCGAAGTTTTAATTTCAAACCAGGTAAAAACATTATAAGTGTGCATAAATCACTACGTACGTTTGATTTTCATTGATTTTTCTCTTTTCATTCGAAGGCATAACTAATGTAATACCTACAACTGATGACGTAGACGAACTAAAACACATGTGGACACAATGGAGCGATGCTACGGGGAAAAAAGTCAAACATTTGTATCCTGAATATGTAAATCTTTCAAACGAAGCTGCTAGATTAAACAGTTGAGTAAAAATATACCTAAATATATATATATATATAATCAAATATATATTTTTCAGTGAAAGGTCAAAGTCCTAAGTTTAACATAAATATTAAAATATATTATGGAATTACCGCTTATTTATTTAATTCGTAAAAATAGAGTTCGAAAATTTTTTTCAAAATTGTTAATTAAAATTTCCAAAATTTTCTTGTGCCAAAATACTTTTCATTATTTATGTCTATCTATGTGTAAAATTTCATAAAATTTGGATTAAACGAAGATAGTTTCCGAGTCTATTTTATCAAATTTTGGGTAGTTTTTCCCAAATTTTGAAAAAACAATTGAGAATTTCGAATACTGACCTCTCTTAAGAACCGTCTAGACGCAAATCCGGTTGCAAGAAGTTTCTGGTCAAAACAAGTCTGGACAAGTATTTCTATACGAAAAAAAAAAAAATAAAAAAAATAAACATCATTGTAAAAACATTAGCTTCTTCACTTCGTTCAGAATCTTAAATCTGGCATTCAGTTTTCAGCTAATATTTATTTCGTTATTTCAAGCTAAAGCTAACATTTTTTAAAAAAAAATTGTGCCAAAATGATTTTAGCTGTGAGCATAAGTAAAATGATGGACATCGTGGTGTACTGGAATCGGAATGACAAATTTTTTAGTCTTTTTTTTTTTTTTTTTTTTTTAATTATTTTTGTTTTCCACAGATCATAAAGACACCGAAGATTCAACAGTCAGAAGGTATGAAATTGACGATTTTCGAAAACAAATCAGACATTTATGGAAACGAATCAGACCTTTATACCTACAGTTGCATGCACATGCACGTAAGTATCTTTGGAAGCGGTACGGCGATTCAGTTATCTCTAGGAGAGGACCTATACCGGCACATTTGCTAGGTAAATATTTCTCCGAAGTGCATTGTTATTTACGGAACGTTGATGAGTGCAGTGCGCCATAAATATTTACAGGTGATTTGTGGTCCCCGTCGTGGGAACGGTTGTATAGTTTTTCTCATCCATATCCCGATATGAGTGTCGATGACGTTGACCTAGACGAGACTTTGAAAAAGCAGGTGAACACCAAAGTATATTCAGTATAATTTCAATAATTTCAAATGAGAACTTGTTTAAAAAAAAAAAAACGTCCAAACATATACTTATTTCATTTTGTGAGATATGCATTAAATAATTTTTCGTGTTTTATGAAAATATGAATACTGAATACTGAATCTAAATGCAAAAAATAAATAAGTACAAGTGCGAGGTATTTATTGTTTTTTTTAATTTCAGAATTACACTACGGAAAAAATATTTAAAGTAACTGAGGAGTTTTTGACATCGTTAAATCTGAGTGCGATGCCACAGTCTTTTTGGAAAAAGTCTATTTTTCAAAAGCCCAGTGGACATGATATTATATATCGACCGTCGGCATGGGACTTTTACGATTCAAAAGATTTCAGAATCAAACAATGCACATCAATTGATTTTGAAAATTTTTTAACTGCCCACCACCAAATGGGATGTATTCAATACTTCCTACAATATAAAGACCAACCGTACATATATCGCGATGGTGCTGTTGAAGGTAAAATCTACAAATATATAATAGTAATAATAATAATAATAGTAACTACCGGTCATATTTATCAGTGAAGTATAGAAATGATTTTAAAGCAAAAAAAAAAAACCCGGACATACTTCGCACGATGGGTGTACTTCGCACGACGGGTGGTATTCTCTTGACGGGCGGCGTATTAAATTTTAAAGAAACGATAAATCATTTCTTCAGTAAAACGATTCTGAACGAAGGAAGTTAATAATATAAAAAAAAAAAATGTAAGAAAAATGTCCAAAATTTTTTTTCACATTTTCAAAATTTTCTTGCGCCAAAATCTTTTTTATATGATTTTCTATCTTTGTTTAAATTTTCATAAAATTCTGATCAAAAAATGATGGTTTTCGAGTCGTTTTTGTCAAATTTCGGAAAGTTTTTTCCAAAAAAAAACATTGAAGAATTGAGAAATTCAAAAAATGACCTCTCTAAAGTACAATCTAGAGGCGAATTTGGTTTCAAAAAGTTATTGATCGAAACTTTTGGACAAGTATTTCTATACGAAAAGTTGTACACAGAAAAAAATAAATAAACAGCATTGTAAAAACACTAGCTTCTTCACTTCATTCAGAATCTAAAATTCCTAAAATATTAAAAAATTATGTTGCGAATAATAATTATTAATAAGCTATTCCTACTCGCATTTATGTGTACAGAGAACGTGTCTCGCATAAGCTTTGAACTGTATGTTAAAGTGATTTTAAAATTATTGTTTTAAGTCATTAAACTGAAAGAAATCCTAAACAGTCTAATAAATACACATAAAAAATTAATATCAGATCTAGGATTTCAAATTTCATAATGTTTTAATAGAAAAAAAAAATGCCATTTTACATGAACATATCCAATTTTGTCAAAATTCTAACATTAAAAACTCTAGAAAAAAAAATGTCAAGCCGATCTTTTTAAAATTTGGAAAATAAAAGGCACATATGTGATTCAAACAATTTTTTTTTTAGAATTTGAAATTTTATTAGAAAATTTTTTTAAAAATTTAAACATTTCACAGTTCTTCATTTCATCAAATATTTTGAAAATTTAACAAAGTTAGTATTACACTATTTTGAAAAATAAACATGACTTACGATTTTAGAGATTTTTCATTACCGTCGATAATGCATATGGGTATGTTTGTATTACATTTTAAGGTCTAAGTATCCAGACATTAAAATTTTATGAAATAAAAATTTATAAAAAATTTAGTTTAAACTAACGAATTCTGTCAAAATTCTTACTTCAAAAGTTTATTGAGAAAAAGTTGCGTTACGATTTTTGAGTTTTTTTTAGTTTAATTAGACATATATATATATATATAAGTAAGATCATATTAAAATTTTTAAGTCCTAATATAAAGAATTAAAAGTTTTATGAAATAAAAACTTACAAAAAATGAGAAATTCACAATATTTTCAAAACGTTATACTTAACTCAAAATTGATCAAATGGTTTTGAAATTTTTACGAAATGTTTTTGTGACCATTTTTAGTAATTGGTGAATGTTTTAAGTTTTCAAAAATGTTATCGTTCCTGTTGTATTACAGTATTGTAATTACCACAAAAACTAAATTAGTTATATTTTCTATTCATTTTCTAAATAGGATTTAAAATGAGGTCACAATAATCAATGGTCTCATTTTATCATTTGTGTAGAAAAGACAATATTTAAATGATTAAACAACAACATTAAATTTAATTAAACATCAACCATTAAAGTTTTCAATTTTTTTTTTTAACCATGATAATGCTTCATTTTTATAAACTCCTTAGCAAAGTTGTATTCAAATCAAATATATCTACAGATTTGCATTGATAATAAAATTGAGTTGAAATTACTTAAGTACACAAATACAAAATGCAAATACAAAAACAGTTTAAACGTCCCATTGAGTGTAGTTTAATCTTAAAATAAATAATATATGTTGATTTTTTTTTTTTTTCCGTGGACTCTGGTAGATATTAATGCAGCTATTATGCACAATAGGTTTCCATGAGGCTATTGGAAATGTTTTTTCGCTGGCTGCAACTTCGATCAATCACTTGCAAACAATAGACCTGATACCTAAAACAAACAAACCTTCATTCAAAGGCGATCAAAATTTTCTGTATAAGATGGCATTGGAAAAAATTCCACTCTTATCGTATGGATATTTAATGGATCAATGGAGTCGAAATGTTTTCGAGGGAATCACAACGGAAGACGATTACAACTGTGACTGGTGGGAACTTCGGTAACAAATGTGTAATAATTTACATCGTTGAAAAAATTACAACTGATTAACACTACAATTGTTTTTATTTGTGTATATATATATATATAAATATATATTAAAAAAAAACATACGACATTAAAATTCACTTTTTGCAGAAAAAATTACCAAGGAATTGAACCACCGGTAACTAGGACTGAAAACGATTTCGACCCGGGATCCAAGTATGATATTGTCGGAAACGTTCCTTACATTAGATACTTTGTGAGTGTTATCATACAATTTCAAATCTATCAAGAAATATGCGTAATAGCTCGTCAGTTTGACCCAGAAGAAATAGAAACCCGACCGTTACACGAATGTGAATTCTATGGAAACGCAAATGTCGGAAACGCTTTGAAGTGAGTAAATTGATGTGTGGGATAAAACACGATTTGGAAGTGAAATATTTAACAAAAGGTTTACAAATTTACATTGAAAACGACACGTTTTCCAATGCAGCGTTGACGGTTTTGTAAATTTGTAAGCAAAGATAAATTACTTCGATTAGATTGAAAATGTCAAAGCTGTGTGTTTAGAACTGTTTCTCGTGTGCCCGTTGTACTTTATTGAATAATTTTAAAAAATCTCTCCAATTCGTCAAATTCAATATTATTATTGGCTGCATACTAGTTGCGAACCAATTCCAAAAGTAATTATTTGGGACAAAACAGTCGCGGACACGGGTCAAAAAGGCAATATACGAATTGCGGGCAAGCGATAAAGTGATAATGTACGAATTGTGGACCATAGTCATATAATAAAATAGACCAGGAATAATAGCTTTTTTACGTGTAATACATTGCAGCCAACATGTGTGTGAGAGAAACAGAAAATGTGAGGTTTTTTCATGGAAGAAATGATATTAATTTATTTAATAATATTGATATATTCTATTATATGTCTATGCAATTTATAATATAATACTAATAATTAGTTTGGAACGTTCAATTAAAAATTAAACACATTCACGTTTAGTGCAATACTCGTTCATACTCTTAGGACTAATGAACGCGTAAATTGTACGATTCATTAAATTTTTTTAAATTTAAATTTATGAACCGCCTACTTGCATTCTGTATAATACATATATAAAATAAATGGGACCTTAATTATGTTACACTTTTCATTGAAATTATAGGAATTGATTTAGTAAAATATTATATAATAATTTTTGATCATTATTTAAATATATATACATATTTATAAAATAGTAAATAAGTTTGAAAGATTCAAAACTCTTTTAAATTCATTAAAAATATAAACGTCATTCACGTATTTGTTTTATTTTAAATAAGTGAGTGACGTTCGCTTTTCGTTCATAAAATATCTAAACACTTCACTTAATGTATAATATAAAGCCATACATTTTATGTAGAAAACTGTAAATTTTTTTTATCTACATCTACATCTAATTTTTTAGATATTAGATTACATCTAATATCTAAAACTCTAACTAGAACACTATTTATGCCTCGTGTGGCCATCAGGTACCTATTGAGGCATTGCCTTAAACTCATCCAAACCTAATTATATTAATATAATATACAAAAAATCCTATGCAAAACGTCTAGAAAAATAAGAGCCTCTAATGCTTCTAAAAATCTAATCACGTTCTCCATTAGGACCTCCGGATACACATGGTATCTGCTGATGTAGCCAACATTTTTTGTAACTCCGTAGTCATTTACATAATCATAGAAATTCTTGTATGCCAAAAATAAAAGTCCTCTATTACTAATAATTAGTGTAGAAATCTCAGGTCTAACTAAATTCAATCTTATTCTAGACATTTGATTGATAGATAAAGGGCAAGGAATGACTTCTTCTTTTCGTGTTTATTCTCAATAATTGTGTATAATACAATATTCTATAACCCTGTTACTTATATTAAAATATGATTATAGATTGTATTAAATAAGATTAGGTTCAATATAATATATTAAACCAGATAATATATTCTGTCAATAATTGTATACATTAGTTATGCGTACAAACATAGGCGCAGATAGGATGAAAAATTTGGGCTAATATTTTTTTATTCATTTTGATAAGTATAGTCGTATAAAATATTTTCTGAAGTGTATAATATGTATGATGTACCTATTTTACCTACGCTTATTTATCGTACATCTATATAATAAAAATATATTTAAAGATCAAGGATTATATCAAAAAAATATTGAAATACAATTTGTATAACAACATAGGTTAATAAAACATAGGAAAATATTGTGTTTATTAGTAGTTTTACAATTAATAATTGATTCGTATAGTATTATATAATATCACTCAATATCATAAATAATTAATATTCATTGTCACACCATATATATTTTTATATATACCTATTCAAATATCATATATTTGGGGGGGGGCTAAAAATACTTTTTGGGGTGCTAGCCCCCCATCTATTTGCGCTAATGCGTACAAACTAAGACAAATTTTGCTGTGAGCACAAGTTTTGATAATTTATATTTAGATGGTTAGGAAACAATGCATGCTTTAAAAATAATTGAAAATAACTGTTGATCGTTGAAACATTGATTAATTATGCTTTATTACCAATCAGAAAAATGATGGAGTTAGGCTCGTCAAAACCATGGCTTGATACTCTCGAAATCTTCACTGGTCACAGAGAATTGGATGCTACACCTTTACTGAATTATTTTAGACCATTAGAAGAATATCTTGTAAACATGAATAAAAGGACCAAAGAACTTATTGGCTGGGAAACAAATAAGACAAGTAATTAATAAATTTAAGAATTATGTACTTTTATTATTGTTAAGTCTTAATATTATTAAATATATATTCATTATAGTAATGAAAATTAATTACCACCTGTATTATAATTACTAACCGAAATAGGGAACTTATACGAAATGAGTTTACGTCAATTGCATGTATTAAATTGATCGCAGAACGTATTTGTTGTATATTTTTGATCGTATTGTGTTAACTTGTCGTTTGGTTGATTGGTCGTAGGTTGATACTTCGATCGCGACTCTTTCGCCGTGAAAACTGGTTTAAGAACGGCATAGACTTTAATAACAAAATAATAATCAAGAAATCAATTTTCCATCACACAACTACATTTATACCAAATATAATAAATTTAAAAAAATTCATCGCGCCAAAATGGTTTATACTTTATATACACACTTTAAACAAATATCAACAGTGAAAGATTTTAGATTTTAGATTCTGAGTGGAACGAATTAGCTAGTGTTTTTACAATGACTTTAATTTTTTTTATTTATTTATTATTATTATTATTATTATTATTATTTTTTTTTTTTTTTATTGACACGTTTTTATATTGAAATACTTGTCTAAAAGTTTCAAACAGCATCATTTTTAATCACAATTCACTTCTAAATGTTACTTTTCAAATTTCTCAATAGTTTTTTCAAATTTTAAAAAAATCTACCCAAAATTTGACAAAAAATACTCGGAAACTTTCTCTGTTTAATCCAAACATTAAGAAAATTTAAATAAAGATATACAATAATATGAAGAAAAAAAATTTTTCAAAATAATAATGAAATACAAAACTTTCCGAGTAAAAATAAAAAAATTTTCTTATCATAACAAAATTAATAACTTTTAAGTAAAATTGGCTTGAATAAACTGAAACTCCACTCAGAATCATCTTATTGAAGAAATGATTTGTTTCTTCAAAATCCAATACACCCACAAGAGTAACACACTCGAAGAGTGAGAATACCTATGGTGTGAACTAGGTACACCCTTTTTTTTCTTTTTTAATTTTATTTGTAATTATATTATTTAATTTTTTTTCAAACTGTTTAAGGTTTGACTCATTAAATTAATACAAATAAAAGATTTTTAATAATTTTTTTTTTTTTTCGAAACCAAAAATGACCAATTTCACGCGACTAATTTTACTACGACCAATTGACTGTACACCGTATGACATGCCACGACCATTTTTATTCAAAACAATTCCGTTTTCTGCCAAACATCATGAAAATTTCAATCATGTACATATAGTTAATCATATTATTTATTATCTTATACTCAAAAACTATAAATCACTATATTTTGAAAACGTTTGACTGTATGAAATTAACATAAATTAAGTTTATAAACTACGATAATAATACCATGATCATAATGATTACTGATTAGTAGGGACCGGAACTTGATGACCTAAAAATATGTAAAAAATGCACTAAAAAAAATGCATAAAATGACATAAAAATGTTAAAAATGACATTAAAAATATATATGTTTTACAATTTTTAAACTCGAAAAAAAAATACTAATCAATCAATCTAGTGAAATTTCTTTTTTGTTGAAATTCTTGAAGTACTACAGTAAAAATGACATTAAACATTTATGTTTTATCTTTTATTAACTTGAAAAAAAAAAATGTAAATACTCTTAAGGATTCTACAAATTCTAGAAATGTAGAATTTCTAATTTTCTTAAAATTTTGTTTTTTGTCTACTCTGTAACAAAAAAAAAAAAATATATATATATATATATCATACCTACTAATTATATTTGCAAATAAATGAACAAAA
>JAIPRM010008073.1:0-16348 GCA_025469315.1 Stegophylla sp. TES_Ste_2020
TACTTGGTGAATATCAGATCGGTTTTACTCTTTTTCTTCAATAATATATTTTTTCAAATTATCTTGAATGTGTGTTTTATGTTAATTCTTTTCATCATAATATATGATCAGTATCTATTTTCAAGACGTAGTGAATATTAAGTGTTGTGTGTGAAGGGCCTAATAAGTACGTACAATATGCATAGGGCCCACCGGGAATTTTCCCAATCTCCCGATGGGCTAGTCCGACCCTGTCAGTGACCTGCGAAAAATTCAAAGACCATCTGCTGCTCCCGTATGGATTCGCAAAATCCCATACATTATAATATTATGTATTATGTAAACAATATTTCTGAACCAATAATAACTGTATTAGATCTATTCACAACTATTATTCTTTCGTGGTCACTCGATTTCATTTAGTACGTTATAAAACTATTATTCTGACATCAGTGTAATTATTATATTATTACGGTTGTAACAACAAATTGTTTTATGTTCTATTCTCGTTAATAACCATAATTGTAATTTTTTGTTTAAGTCTGTTTCTTTGATAAATACCTAAATTAGTATATGAATATAAACTATATGAATATTAAATTCGTTTTAAAATAATTATTTATTGATTTTTTTTTCAACAGAATCATCAATCAACGCCTACTAGTTTTATTGACTGTAGCTTCGTATATTCGAACACATAATAATATGAAAAGCAAGCTAATACTTATACCTATTATGTTTTATTTTCGCAATAAAAGTTAAAACTCTTTTGTTTCCACTATTCATTGCACACTCACACACGTACACACCGGGTAAAAACGTATTATTTCCCATTGTATTCTTGCATTCTTAATTCCTAGTTCCTACTATAGTCTTATCTTAATATAATATTATTTGTCCTTGGATACTTGATCATTTATTCTCGAAAAAATATTTTCCTCCGTGACACACACACACACGCAAATAATTTAAATCCATAATTATTTAAACCCTCGTCACATCCTCTCATTGAAGCTATATAGATGTCACGTTTTCACTCGTTTAACCATTCAACCGAGTTGACATTCGTTCCAAGCGTATAATAACGTGTCAAAGTATGCGATACGCTTTTGAAAATATAAAACAAATTAATAAATGAAAAAAAAAAAAAATTCAGGCTATCAATTACTTATCATTTTGGTACCCGGTTCGATATCGCCATATATGCCAAAAACACGAGGTGCTTTTGTTGATGTAAGTTTCTATAATATATGTGTACAAGAAGATGTAATATATATATCAAAATGTTAATGTAAAATCATGGTTGCACTTCGTCGTTGTTTTCGACACTCAACTACACGTTAACTCGAGTTCTACATCGAGTTCCTAACATCGGCTTTAGGTTAATTACAAAAAGCGTCGTCCAAATACTAATTAGACTAACTTAATATCCACAAAAGCATAATATTATATTATATGGCCACGTATTGAACGTCATATTAAATCCGAGACTCAAGAAAACCCTATTATCGATAATTATACCCAATAGTAAAGCGAATACCAATAATAATTATTACAGACGTGCACGTAAAATAGTACGATCATACCGATTTTCTTAATCCGCACGTCTCGATTGAATGACACTCTCGGCCTTTGGGACGAGTCGGACTTTTGTGAGTCCGACCGGTACACGTCCAGCATGTTTGCGGAGTTCAGCTTGAAATCTGCAAAACAAAATATACACAACTCATGAATAAGATAAGTAATAATAATATTATTTTTACACAATAATCTTATCTTTTTCATGTTACCTAATATAAAAAATCATAATTTTTATTTCATCGATTTATTTAACACAACAGTTACTATTGTCGATTAGTTATTAAAATTAAATAACAACTCACAATTATACTGTAGTTTGATCGATCAGGAACAGAGATTCAAAATTGTTTATTATTTATAAATATATATATATATCCATAATACACAAAAATTTTAAAATTATTCTTGTTGATACCATATAACGCAGCATGACGAGGAAAACGCTTTTAAACGTTGGACAAGAGAGGAACATTAGGAATATTTATTTTACAACGGTAGACCAATTTTGAATGAAAAATTAATGAAGTCGTGTTACTTAATATTGTTATAAACACAAAATTATATATCTGTTAACGCGAGTGATGAGTAATTTTACAGTTTCGAAGTATATTGTTGTTTACATTACTTGTTTACAAGTCGTATAATTTACATTTTTTTAGTTATAAAAAAAAAAATTGTTTTTTTTTTAGGTACTTATGGTATTTTATTATTTCTGGATCAGTTTGCCGTCCCAGTGAATTTTCCCGAACGGTGTTGTTATTTACAGGTAAAAAAACAACAAGAGTTTTATCCGTTCATTCATAATATTATCGATTATTAAGTGCAGAGTGTTTATATTGTGTTTTATTAATGATAATGATATCGGTCACCCGCGTGGGTGTCGTTTTCGAACACGTGACGAAATAGTAATAATAATAATAATAATAATAATAATAATAATAATAATAATATATGCGTGCGTTCCGGTATAAATAATAATTTGGTTAGATTTTAATAATGATTATTACACTATTCGTTCGGATAGTACCTAATACGATATTATTATTATTATTATAATAAACACGCACTGCGACGCGGCAGCGGAATTCGCCGGTAAAAAACTCGTCGGGTCTGCCACTACAATATTATTATTATTATTATTATTACATATTTTAGTAGGTACGTCGAATCTTTTTCTCCCGCCCGCCCACCCGACGCGTCGTCGTTGTCGTCGTACCCGTCCGCCGCTCTGCTTCGCTCCGGCCCGTTGAGGTAGGAGTGCGCGTCGTCGTTGCGTCACTGGCCATGTAGGGTAACCCGGGCATAGGAGCCCGAGGACCGCGTGGCCCACACGAAACGCAGCCCACACTGCCCAATATTACGTGCCGAGCGAACCGTCGCGTCCGTCCGGTCGTCTCCGCGGCGGCGCGTCGGCGTCTGCGGATTCACGCGTTTTTCGCCGGCACTGGTCAGCGGTTTTTTTTTCAATTTTTTTCAATTTTTTCATTACCTATTATTATTATTATTATTATTATTATTATTATCGTTTTGCTTTTCCACTCGTGCGCACCATAAGTATATAATATTGTTATTTTTTCTCTCTCCCGCTTATTACTGTTAACCAGTGTGCACGCACTCGCAAACGTACCAAGAGCGTGGTTAAATATTTTACATGTATTGCAGAGGTTCGCTAACTTTTTTTGGTACGACCCATTTTGGTCATTTTTTTTTTTTTTCGACAACTCATAACTGTAACCAAATGTCTTTTTAGCTTTTTTGGTTGTTAAACGATGAAAATAAATAAGATACTGAATAACAAAAAAACATTTTGTATTTAAATTTTTATCGAATAATATGTATAACTGTTTTAATTGTAATTATTCATTTATTTATTATAAAATATGTGTATTAAATATTTAAAACTATGTAAGTATATACGATTAAATGAATAAAAGTAAAAAAATTATATTTATAAAAAGTCGAACCAGTTTGGTTCCATGGTGGAGATCATCGCTCAAAAAAAAAATTTCTTTTTTCCACAAAAATATTTTTCATATTATTATCTGCAATTTATACTTAAATTTCCATAAAGTTTTAATTGTACTTTTGTCTAATTTAGTGCAGTTTTTTTTCAAATTTTAAAAAATGAGAATTTTGAATAATAACCAACTTTCGTTGAAAAACGATTCTGATTTAAAATGTTTCTAATCGAAACTTATGATATTTCTATACGGAACAGTGTTTACGGAAAAAGAATAAAGACTATTATAAAAAAAAAGCTAGCTTCTTCACTTCACTCAAAAACTAAATTTAACGCGACCCACCAAAAATTTAATCGCGACTCACAGTTTGGGAACCTCTGATGTATTGTATTAGGAGAAGCTGTACGGTCGTTAAAAGAGCATTTCGGGACGTGTTTCAACAGACATAGTATCAGAGCCAGATTATATAGAGCTTTACGGGTCTACAGACCGCACCGACGTAAATGTCCCTGTAAGGCGTTTTTATCCCTTTGAACGATTTCATTACGTTTTCCGTTGTTTATGTCGAAAACAGTTGCGTTTTACGCTGCTATAATAATTAATACACGATTTACGATTCACACGAAATTAATGTAAAATAATACTCGACAACAATTAAAAAGTAAAATTTAATCGTGTTAATAATTTTGTATTTTTGTCTCCTGACATAATAATCTCCTTTACGACGATAATAACGTACCATAACCCCAAAAGTACTTTTGAAGGTTTGAGAAAGACACGAACCGTGGCCGAATAAAAGTTTTGCACTAACATAAATTATAACGACAAGTAAGAATATTTATGATTTTTTAATAATTGATGCAACGATCACAGTTACAGCAATGATTCGAAATAATCTTATCCGTGTGAATAAATCTTAAAACGTAAACGAAGCAATTTTCATTGTTTTATTTTCAAACCGTTTTTGCGCGACGTTTTCTTTTTTTTTTTTTAATTTTCTTTTAAAATATTTCTCAGCAATCGCACCGATTCGCAATGCTATTTAAGATGCGGCACGAAACGCGACAAGTATATTATATTTTATCGCTATACATTATTTTCAGGGTCCGGAAGGAAATTGCGCACGCGTTTTACGGGATCACGTGACGCACGTATTAAACGCGAAGGTTTCCAGGAAGCGCCTACGTACGGGATACATACACGCAGACTCGGTTTTTATGTACGAAGCAGCGAATATATCGCTTGATCGCAGAACTCGCGGTAGGTCACGTACGTAAGGTACACGCTATAATATATATTTTATATAGTATATATGTATAATTTTGTAGCCATACAGCTATAGAGATGAAATCGCTCGGAGGTGCTAAAATTACCTATACATCGTAGTCGATGAAAACGTGGGGGGCTTCGCCCTACAACACCATTCCTACGTTTTGTTAATTAAATTCAACAAATACATTATAATATTACATATATACAAACATATTTTATATTAACCACACTGCTGTTTATAGAAATTCTGCACGCTTTAATAATAATTGTGGTTATTAAAGGCAGATTAATTGTTTAATGAATATTATAATAATAATTATTATTCACATTCACATTTCGCATAAATTATGTTTTCGGTGTTCAACAGTATATTTTGTTTGTTGTATAAATAACAATGTAACGTTCAATATTCTATATAAAATACAAAAGTCATATTTTCAATCCGTTGTGTATTTCACAACGTAATTTACAAATTACCAAACTCATTTATATTCCGGACAATTCCCGTTGATTGAATGGAAATTATTATTATAGGGATCGGAAGTTGTTGCGCTTACATTTTGTTTTTGTGAACAATTGAATTTATTGCTAAGTAAGCTAGAGATTTATTTCATGACTCTATGAAATAAATATTAAAAGTTTATACTGCGTATTTTTGCATATTTAGGGATTTTGTAGTTTTAAGAGCATATTTGATGATGAAATTTGAAAATTCTGTAATAAAAAACAAATACATTCATTTTAAGAGTTTTCATTAGATATTATTGTACCTTGAATGTTTTTAAAGTAAGTTTTTATGGATATAATGAACACAAGAATTCAAGCAGTTTTTCAAAATATAAAAATTTGCTAAAGCTTAATAATTATTGGTATTTTAGGTTTGAAAATACGAAAAAATATTTAGTGGTTCAATTCAATAATTTTTAAGGTAAGAATAAAATAATAACTAAACCAAAATTTTAAAAGAAAATTAAAGGAAATCAAGGAACATTTTTCAAGTTATTATTTTATTTTGTATATTTATTTCTGGAAATTTAAAATCATTCTTTATGATCCTTGTGTTAATTTTTAAATTTTTTCATCTTTTTTAACATATCAATAAAAGTATATCTAATCCATTTGCCTAAAAGTGTTAAACAGGAGCAATGTTTAATAAAATATTTTGTATTAAATTTATTAACATCTTTTGTAATAAAAAAATAATTAAGAGCATGTTTGTACTTCTTTAAGAGCATAAGTGCATGGCATATTTAGCTTTTTTTAAAAGCATTAAATTCCTTGCCTTAATTATAACTCATAGAGTAAGGTCTTTTTCCTAAAATATTCTCTCAATACTTATATAATTAAGACAACACCTACCTACATACCATCACTTTTATAAAAGTAAAAAGTATGTTTTTAAACTCTATAATGACAAACGACATCCCTTCTAAGTGTTTTTATAGTGGTCAGTGATGTATTTACGGGGGGGATAAATCCTCTCCTTTGATTTTTTTTTATTATTTTAGATTCTAAGAGGAGTGGAAGTGCCATAAAAGTTTTACATTTATATTTTGTATTGGAAACATTTTTTCATCTTAAAAACGTTTCCTGTAGATTAATAGGTTTATTCTTTGTTTCCGGAAGATAATTTTATTGACATAGCGTTTTAAAGAGGTTATTTTTCTCTACTCATAATAGTTTCACCTCAGTCAAAGAAAAAACATTTTTCTCCACGTTCATACGTTGTTGAGCTTTCCTCATTTATTTCAATGTAGCCATATGATTTATTTCTGTTTTATATAATTATTTAATAATTTAACACCCAATCGGGCTAAAATTAAAGAGAATATTATTATAAATCCACAACATAGTATTTGTTAATACAATAAATTGTTAAAAAAATTGGTGAAACATAATACAATCAAATTAAAGACGTCCATTTTTAATTTAGAAACCGAATAAAAATAAAAATTGATCAGTTTGTTACAAGATTTAAGCAAGTGGCATATTGGACTTTTATTAACACAATTTCTATAGCTACTGCCATACCTTTTAACTTTTAAATGATTTTTACATAAAAATACTTTTGTAGAGTAGCTGATTATGTTATATATTATATAAAAATTACATTTTGAACTCAAACAAATTTTTTTTGAAGTCCCTTTGCAGTATTTCGAAATTTTCGATTTGACTAGACTATGACAAATTCCAAACCAAGGACTTAAAGTCTAAAATAGACTTCACCAGTCTATAGTAAAGTACAGATTGTGTCTTTAAATTTAGCACAGTTTCTCTTTAAAACACCAAAAACCTCTTTAGGCTTTACCATAATTAAATTGATATTTTCATTAAAACATAGGTACTTTGGAGTCTTTGGAAATTCTTTAATTAATTCAATAATCACGAACTTGGTCTGATCGTATTGGTCTTAATCGTATATCGGATATTAAAAAAATCAATCAAAAATCGATAACGATATACCTAATAATGTTACTTTTTACGATAATTTATATATAGTGTGTACTTATTACTATTTTTCTTATCGTAAAATTAAGAGCGTTTACAAAAAAAATTATTTTTCGTGTCACATACAATATTATAAAACAGACGAATCGACGACTGATACGCGATGATAATACGTTATATTATTATGGTGCTTACACGCAGGCCGTATTTTCGTGCGGCCCTCAAGGACGCTGGTCACGACACGCTGAAAACGAGAACGCATCCGATTCGCCCACTCGGCGGAGACCGACACACGCCTCTGTGTGTGTGTTATATACACGTATTATCCGCACGTCATACGGAACCGTCAATGTCAATTTTTATTTCAGTCACTTAAGTTTTTTTTTTCTCTATTTTCCAGGGGGTTAATTCGTTTTCCGTCCCGTTTCGTCACCGCCCAAGAGATTGGCACACGCATAATAATATTATATTAATAACGGCGTAAAATAACAACAACGGCGACGATACGGATAATGGTGTGTCCCGGTGACTGGTGTAGGCTAAGTGATTGATTGCATTCGAAGTACGTAAGTGTATGTATGTGTGTGTGTAGATATTATGCGGGGGTGTACTGTAGTAAAAAAAAAAAAAAAAAAGAAAAAACGATATTTGGCGCGCGATGCGTTTTAAACGACCGACCGACTCTAATCGCTTATTATTCGCCAATTACACAATAGGTGCTGAGTAATGTAACGACCGCACGTGTGTGTGTGTGTGTGTGTGTGTGTGTGTGGACACTGCACGAGCACACATTGTTATTATTATTATGCGCACGGGTTATTTTATTCACACGTACTACTATAGTCGGATCGTGAACTCGGTTATCACGAGTTTTCAGTCGTCCGGGGACACGGAGAACGCATTATTACCCACCGTAAACACCGTCGTGCTGTATACAGGATTTTCCAGTAAGTAATTCAAAAACGATTCGTCGTGTCGAGACCGTGTGCGTCCGCCGATGTCGCTTTATCGTTCACTATACAGTAGAAACCGTTTATAATGACATTAAAGGGATCGGTTAAAATTGGTTATAATAACCGAAATGGTTCAGTATAACCGAAATGATAAAAAAAAAAAAATAAAAATTTGATAATAAAGTTATATGTATTCAATTTTTGTCACAAAATCATGATCAAAATACATACAATATACAGTATAATTCAATTTACTATTATTATTTGTTTAGTTTTTTTAAAAAAAACATACAATTTACATGTTAAAATAATCTGTTATTTTAGTTCGTAACACTTTTGTAGTTACATTAACTTCGATAAATGCAGTACGTATGATAAATGTCATTATAGATAAAGCATTTTTCTAAAATAACCAAAAATAAACGTCATAACATCCGTATAGTCATTATATAGATGTCATAATAACCGATACGAATTCGTACATAAAATATACAATTTTTGCAGGGACTCTCAACTTAAGGTCATTAAACCCGGTTTGTCATTACAACCGGTGTCATTATTAACGGTTTCTACTGTATATTATCATATTATGGCGGCGATGCAGAAAATACTCTCTCGTTTTATAAAACGAGTCTCGGAACAGGAAATTTAAAAATATATATCGAGCTGACGTATTCTATAATAATAATAATAATAGGACGTATTTTGTATGCAGTAGCAAATGGGTAGTGACTGTTTTGTTCACAGTTTGAGGACGTAAAACAAAAAATCTATAATCGGTGCTAAAATCGCTTGTTTCGCTCAGTAATAAATGCCAAAGCAAGTCCATTAAAAACTAAATTTACGTTATATGCAAATAACGGACAACAGAATGTTTTAGGCACACAGAACATTACGACACCATACTACAGTAAATACATATTATTGACTGTTTCATAGTTTTGCCAACTGTAAATGCACTGGCAACATATTATTGTTATAATATAAGAAGTGTTCCTCATAATCGTTGTGTTAAAGTCTCCCGTCAATTGCGATGTTGCCGGTCTAAGTAAATAAAACGCACGAGCAAATAATAGAAACAAAGCCATTTTAGTATTTAGAAGCTGCTTGCCGAGTGCAGGGAACCGACATGACGTAAACTTTCTTGATTTTTAATATTTGGAGAATTATTTAAAATATATATTTTTTATTATCGTACGATAATAACAATACATTATCAAGCAATTAATTAAAAATTTGTGAAATTTTAGGAAAAATGTGTTTTTATGATATATAACTTTTAAGATCTACAGTGAATGAACTTTATAAATACAGTTTTGCGAATCTTCACTGCACTTATATATGCCAAAGCGAATAAAGATATAATAAAAAGATAATAAAATACTGAATAATACAAAATCCATTCATCGGTTTCTCTGAATGATGCACGGATAAAGAAATTTTTAGATACAGTTGACAGTGTAAATTTGATAAGAACTTAATTTAATTAAATGGAAAAAAAATAATTCACAAATGTTTAGGTTCACGTATAAACGTTTACTATGTTATAATTTATTAGCATTTGCACCGTATGACTAGCATGAGACTAGTATATGTCGTATGACATATCATTAAATTCATTTTCACAGTGTGAACTGATTTCACTTTGCACGCACATTGTTTAAACCCAGACGGTACTGTAGCTTATGAAACATCAGGCATCAGCAGATAGTTTCGATAAATAAACATTATAAACAGTGGTGCAACTAGGATTTAATTTCGGAGGGGGTTGTACATAATATAGAAAAACGAGTACAGACTATATTTAGTCAGTGACGTCATTTGGAAAGGGGTAGGGGTAAGCATTTGTCTAAAATCGTCAGTTTTGTGTTGAATATGTTGAACAATTAATATACAAATAATCTTTGACCATTTTATTATTTTTGTGAATAATTTACTTTTAACAATGTCTTGATAACATTTAAATTTCTTATTATTCAACATTAAATTAAATATATATATATATGACTTTATGAGTAAGTTAGTATATTATTTTCTACCATAAAAAGTTACGTAAATGTTACGGAATAACAATGAAAAGAAACCTGCCATTTTGGATTAGCAATTTTTTAATTTTAAATGCTTATGAAAATGTATTGATTGAGCCATATTTTAAGAAAATTATTCATCGGTAGAAAAATATAAGAAGAATCTTTTCGTAAAATAAAGTATTGAGTGTAATTTATATAAAATATTTTATAAGGTTTTGAATGAAAAGAAATAAAATTATCATACTTAAAAATGACTGTTTTCATTCAAATTCTAATATTGAATAATTACATATATACATATATACATATATATATATAACGATATTTAAGATTTTTTTGGTCCATAAGACATACATATGAGTGTCAAGTAAAGTCAGGTTAAATGTTCTGCTCATAATGTGAAGAATTTATAATTTTATTAGATAAAATCTTACAAAAAAACAAGATATTTCAAAAATTCTATGTGCATCCTAAAAATGGTCACACTTTTTTAAAATTGTTTACAGTGTCTATTAAACTATATTTGATAATTGGTGAAAAATTTAAGGTTCCTTAATCGATTTCATTCATTCAACGAATGTATGTTACTCAAAACATATGTAGCCGTTTATCAACTACCTAGCTGGTAGTTAATCTTTGTTTTTGGGAACTATTGAGAATTAATTACCTCTTTTTAGTACTATTCAGAATAAATTTTTTAAACTTACAACAAACTAAATGAAACTTTTAGATAAGTTAAACTATTTAAAAAAGAGTCCATAAAATAAAAATAATAATAATAAACATCATTGTAAGAGAACTAGCTTCTACTTGTGAGATAAAGAAAACAAATTGACTGTTTCTATATCAATCGCACTGGTACAACAGCTGTTGTAGCTGAGACTTTTTATGACTACAAATCAAAATAGATAGTAAATTTTTATTGAGATATTCAAATTATTCATGTAGAAATAAAATATAATTTAAGGATAAAAAATACATATGATTGTACTTTAAATCTAAAAAGCACTTTAACTTTAGCTTTTAAAAAAATTTCGGAGGGGATTACAACCCCCAAACCCATCCCCTGGTTGCGCAATTGATTACAAGTGAACTAATGTAATTATTTTTACTTTGTTGTTAGTGATCATTAATCGACTGACAGACGAATTCGTAATGCGACAGAAGAACGTTTGGAAATACACATTATTGTTGAAACCAATAAAACAACGATGTTCAAGTAAGTGATATATATATATGTATATATTTACGGTTTTAGTGTACTAGACGTAGAAAAAACCACATTTGCTACCTGTTGACTAAATCAGTCATAAAAGAACAACTATAACATTCAAGGTTTCGTACCAAATTTGGGGACAATTTTTTCCTTCGACATTTGTCATACGTGTCATTACATATAATTCTTATGGTGGTCTTTGTTGCATTTTAAGTTATTTTTTTCTGACGTTCATACATCAGCAAATTGTATGAACGCCATAATATTCCATGTAATAGTTGTAATGTTTTCCGTAGTTTTTTTTTTTTTTTACATTTGTACCTACCTGTTTCAATCATATATTATTTGTGTTTAATTCTCAAATTCTTTTTTCTGTTTGAAAATTATTATAAAAATAAAAATATACACTTCAATTTCTGGTACTCTGCATTAGATCACTCGAGATGATAACGATAGGTCTAAAGTCGGTTTTGTGGTTTCATATTTCATGTTGAAGCTATGCGATCCTATACTTATTGAGTAGACCGTAAATCATAATTAAATCAACGAAAATTGAAAAAAAAAACAGTGAACAAGTGACTACCTACAGTGCTGAAATAAATGTAGGTATATAATTATAGATTCAATAGGACGTGCGTATACGGCAGCTATATTATGGTTTAGTGTTATCTTTTCAGGTTTCAATTACACACACACCTAAAGTGTTGATGATCTAGTGGATAATATTGTCGACCTTGGTAGCATATTAAGTGTTTAGAGAGAAAACGGTATTTTATGCATTATGGGTACAATTTTCTTTGTGAAACAAAATAATAATAAAAATAATAAAACTATTAAATTTTTCCACTTCACATGTTCTACCCAACGGAAACTGTTGATTGTCGGATGGGCGTTTATGAATGTCATGTACGTCGTGTGCGCGTATACAGCCTGTTGCGCGTCTAAAACAAAGATGCACAAGCACACAAGCGTATAGTACACCTATGCAACTTGTCCCTGAACAACCTGAACATTGCTGCACTGTTGTCCCACTTACAATTGATTCACGTGGGTTAAGATTTTTAGCTTTGATGCCTGAGAACAGCTGATGGCTACTACGCGGAACTTATATTTGTCGTAGTATATTCAAACAAGTAGTTATGAAATTAAGTATTCATAGCTCCTACTCAGAGTCATATAATTTAATCTGATGCATTTTTTTCTTTGCGTTTCTAATAGATAAGTATCTAAAATGCATTCGAACAACAATGTACTTACAACAAGTTTTGAGTTCATGAATTAATGTGAAAATGTAATTAAAATTAATTTAATACATTATTCAAAATATTTTAAAATTGAATCAAAATTTCAAAATTTTACTAAATATTTGTGGTATGTAATGAATGCTTTATGTATGGCATCTTGTCTGCCAGAGAAAAACAAACAACAAATATAGACTAATATATTTTATACTCAAATTACCAATGTATTTTAAAATAAAATGTATCTATTATAAAAAGTTCGAATCAATCGGTCACTTTTAATGTGACAGGTGGGCTTGTTTTTTTCATCACAAAGTTTGGTGAAACGAGGAGAGACTCCTATACACACTCTACAGGACACGATTATTACTATGTAAATTTCACAATACTTTTTCTATCCTACCAATACAATGTTGATTTTTAAAATTTTCTTGCGCCCCCCTTATAAAGCTTTCGCGGCCCCCTGAAGGGTCGCGCCCCACACTTTGAGAACCTCTGTTTTAGATACTTGAAACTCTGAAATGTGTTACTTTAAGTACATATTTTTAGTTTTTGATATTTTGTTATAAATGAATAAAAAAATTCTTATAATAAATCAGAATTCTAATAATAATTGTTATGGTAATTAATTTAAAACAGCTTTATTCTGTTAATTGATTCCTAATTTTCTAATTATCTTGTTTCTTTGGTGGACAAACCTTACCTAACACAATACAAATCATTTCACCTGCTTTAATCGTGTATAATATGCTAAACACCTTGATATCATCTATTATATCCACGAAAAAATATTTAAAATTTTATTGACAAAGTTAAAAAGTGTATACTTCGCACCTTGGGGTGTTCTTTGCATTTTGGGCGGGATCTCTTGGCGGGTGTGTTGAATTTTTAAGAAACGATAAATCATTTCTTCAATAAAACGATTCTGAGTGGAGTTTTAACTAATATAATAATAATAATTATCAGTTTTGAAGCATTGAACTTCGATGTTGAACTAAAAATGATTTGGTTACATACAACATTTACGAAAAACGAAATTTGATTTTTATATATTCTCTTACGGCTTACACCTAATTAATACTCCATAAATAATTTCAAATTAAAATAAAGTATAAACATCATAATAAAATAATTTAGTGGCTCTAATTATCGTAAATTAACATCAATTCACTATAACATAATCAGTACTAATGTTTATTTTGTTACCTCTGGTCAGTCACGGTTGAAAAAAGTGCAAAAAATGAGTTTACCAAGTAAGTTTTGAATCTGGTATCGACGCATACGGGGCCATTTTGACACTACCACTAGATTACAAGAACAACGTTGAACACAGGTGAAATAGTAAGTATTTAATAAAATACATGAAAATATTGAATTTTAAAAATTAAATTAAATTTTTAGTTTTAAATTAAAAATTAAGAAAACTATAAAAGCGCGCGGATTTTAGTTCATACCATCGTACGTCGTAATTTATATTTCAAGTTTTATTAAGTTTGAATTAAAAAAAAAGTTTTAGAGATGTTTCTGTCAAATTTTGTGTAAATTTCCCCAAATTTCGGAAAAATTATTGAGAATTTCGAAAAATGAACTCACAAGAGTTGAGGCAAATGTTGATTCAAAAAGTTGCTAGTCAAAACTTTTGGACAAAATTTTCTTTACAAAAACGTGTATACTGAAAAAAATAAAAATAAAGATCATTATAAAAATAAAGATCATTATAAAAATACTAGCTTCTTCGCTCCTTTCAGAATCAAAATATTAATTAATGCCTAGACATTATAATATGTAATGCCTTAATTATACATATTGCCGGTAACACATATACACAAATTATGCATAATATTATAAATAATTGACTGTCCTGATTGTCTAAATTAACCGGATGTCCGGACTAGCGAGACTCCAGTTACTGTTAGTACTTTTTATTGTAATGCTATTTTATCAAAACCTATGAGATGAATTACCTTATTCAATCAACATGATTTTCTTTAAGCCCTGAAAAATTAAGTTGAGACTCATGTTCAAAATATGAACGCTCAGACTGTTGTTCATTATCTATTTCCATAGTGATTTATTGGTTATAAGTTGTTATAAATAAATCCAAAGTAAAGATAAAAGTAAGATTGTGATCTTAATTTTTAAACTGTTTTTGTAGTAACCTTATCATGTTCGACGTTACAATATATTTTTAATAATCAAACTCACATTTTTTATATTTGAAGATATTTATTATGAACACCACTTTAGTAATCTGTTTTAAAAAGTCCTTTTCGTATGAAAATAGTTTTGTTATAAAATGATAATAATTCATCCAGTAATTAATTCTGGTTGCAATTCTATTTACATCCATCCACCACAAGACACATTCAAAATCGAATTGGCTAAAATGTAAAAGGTTTCAATTAAAACCAGAAAATTGGGGAGGGGGGATACAACACCCTCCCTGATTTTATCTTATACTAAGATTCTTGGGAATATAATAACAATTATTGATCAAAATCTATTTTTAAGTATAACTTCTGTTGATCAGCAAACATTTATGAGATCTGTAAAACATGTTTGTTTATGCCTTATCGAAGAACTTAACACAAAATCAACACTGAAATAATCAACCGTTGTACACAATCACTTATTTGTAACTAAATTAAATGAATAATTTTAACCTTAAAATTCATATGTTCAATGATCAATGTCATACAATAAAATAGCTCCTGTTATTTATATAAATATGATTTATATGTTGAAGAAAGATTAGTCGAGACTGTTATGGTAATACGATTCTTTGAAAACCAATAGAAACACTGAACGAGCTGAACCGATTGATCTAGATATTTCCTGCTTGAGTTTCACATGAATTGTCTTTATACATTTGTAACTATTCCGATCTGGTTAATTAGAAATCGTAAATCATTGAGAAGCCGTTGATCATGTAACCACTAGTCATGTATCTTGCGACACGTGCAACACAATAATTGACGATAATATAAAAGAATAAATAGACACTACTAATGCAAATCAAAAGTTAAAACTGGTGAATCGTACGGAGAATTATTTTTTCCTTTGAAAGTATAATTTTCTGACAGTAATATTATTTTATAAAATTATGTCGAGTCGTAGATAGGTTTCTATTATTTTATTATAATATATTATTTTAATGCTATATAATTATCATCATGCAGTATCAACCTATATTATATCTACTTTTTCCTTTTTCTGGGTATGTTTTTCTTCTGATTCTCTGTACTAGTTTAGGACATCCCAAAACCGTTTTACCTTAATCAGGTCGTATAAGTGTCCAACTACGGTTCTCTAGGTGACTTTGTACGGTTGACCATTAAAAATGTAAAACGCAGATACTTTTTATGGTTGGGGTAAAACGATAAATGTGGATAGCAAAACGTGAATACTTTATACGGTCCGATTTACAGATATCCGTTATACAATTATTTGAAAGTTTAAAAGGTAACAAATAGAATTTAAAAATTCGTTTTTACAGTATATTACATATAAAACGTAAAAATTTAAATTAGAATAAAATATAATTAAAAAAAGCCGGACATACTTCGCACGATGGGTGTACTTCGCACGACGGGTGGTATTCTCTTGACGGGCGTATTAAATTTTAAAGAAACGATAAATCATTTCTTCAGTAAAACGATTCTGAACA